>CAJNOJ010000367.1:19187-91510 GCA_905250025.1 Adineta ricciae | reverse complement strand
ACTAAAAAATCTCACGAAAAGTTTTGGTCGGATAATTTTGGCGCATGTAGACAGAGTGTTATATAATTGTATCATCTATAAAAACTGAACAACTCCATGGATTAATCTGAAAATTCTTGTGCATATACTAGATAGTATATGTTAACTTATGATGAAAGTCCGAGCTCCCTAACTCATGTAGTTTCCAAGATGTAAGAGAAAAGAAAAGAATCATATTTTTGGTCAGATAATTTTGGCGGCCACTGTATGTGACATATCCCGTATCCATGCGATGTAATCAATAATAATGTGCGGATCGTCGGTGACTAGAAGTTAAATAGCACGGATATTCTTCGAGGTAACGACGGTTACGGGACGACCACTCCGAGGGTCGTCTTCAAACGAGTCTCGTCCTCTTGCGAATCGACGAATCCAGTAAGCAACTGTGTTGAATGATACAGCATCAGGTCCGTTAGCGACGATTAACTTGCGGTGAATCTGCGTAGTTGTGAAGCCCAGTAAAGATCGAGTATTGTTGAGCCACGAATATGCCCTTTCTCCATTTCGGAAATGGTGGTCTCGAAAAACCGACTGGGTATTTTCTCTGACGAACATGAGAGAAAGTTCTTATTGACGGTTTTACGCACGACAGTTGTCGGTACCAGAACGCATAAAATTCATGGACAATATCGATAAGGCCAAAAAACTAACGAACAACTACGAGAACTTATTGATACCCCTATGTACAGTAGTCGAAGATATGTGAATGGATCAGAGGGAAAGATATCAGGCGGGAGTGAAAAATTTGGAAAGTATTTTTTTAGAATTGCTTCGTATGGTGATGAGCATTTTTTAGTTATATTTTCGACTGCTTCGTATACTTTGACAGAATAAAAGATAAATTTTGACTTTACAAAATAAAATAAACATGCCAATATGGTTAAATTATAAAAAAACAAGTGTTGTAGCATAGTTATACGATTTACAGTTAATCAACATGTTGCTTTTTGGATTAATTCTTTTCACTGCGGTGGTTGAGATAAGTTTTAATGTCTTTGATTTCGATGAGATTAGTTGTAAAATGCTTCATGTTTGTTGTGATAAAGATGTGTTGAATCACGTTTAAAATACAGCTGCAAGAAGTTTTTATGATGTGTTGTATCATTCAAAAGACTGGTTTTAACAAATGCATCAATGCACAAATCGAGTAAAGAGGAAACTAACGCTTCGTGAACAGACTGAAGATGTAGATTAAATACGCCAAAGTAGCGTCCACAACTGATCAAGCATGATCTCTTTTGTAATTATAAAAGAGACCGAAATTCGGAAACTTTTCGAGGCCTTTCGGGAACGTCTAAAATCTACGATTATGATTTCTGAAAGAGTTCTCAATATCAGTATTTGTTTTCCCATCTTCGCACTAACATCATTCGTTTCAATTTCACATCCTAATGACGAAGCGAGCGATTAGCATTGTGTCGGAGAGTTAAGCATGTTGCTAATATAGGCTATTAGGATTATAATCGTTTTTTGATCAATCAGATAGTAGAAAACAAAACAAACGCTAAAAAACAATTTAGTAGCTGTTCGAGTCTCAGTGAGATTTGAAAGAACTCCAGTTAACTATCGATGATATTCAGTTTGAGTTCGTGATCGTGAGTATAGAAGAATTGTAATATTCATTGTGAATTATTACGTCAAGTTGAAGAGGATGATGTGCAACAGTTCTTTGTCGACATGTTTTCAATTGCATTTGACAAAGTAGTGTCATCAAAACTGCAGCTAACTCTTTTTACAAGAACATTTTCGAAATCATCAGTATATTACACTGATGAAATTATGCATCAGCAACTAACGCTGTACGATTCAACTGTATTTTAGTGTTTATTGGCTTCTTTAACATTGGTTCTTAGTGTGTTTATAGATACTTAAAATTTATCATAATTTATTTTAAATAAATTGTAGAGATCAGTTAAACGTAAGTTACTATTCACAGCAAATTTACCAAAAGGTGAATATCACGGTCATAGACTCGTCTAAACATTGCTCAAACATTCTAAACCTACACTTTCTTCACTGCATATTTCTGTGTCCATTGACTCGCTGTTTCTTCAAATTGCTTTCTATCTGTCTCACAGCATTTCAATGCTTCTCGATTCAGTCCATGATCAAGATTTGGATCGGTCAATAACGAACTTATTGATAACAGTAGAGCACGGATACTGAACGCAGGAGACCATTGTGAATGAAGAATATCGAGACAGATCTCGCCTTTCGCGCTGATGTTTGGATGATAGATCGGTGTGGTGAACTGAACTTGTGGTGGCTTGAACGGATAGTCTGATGGGAAATCAATGACAAGATAGAATCTGCCACCGGCATAGGGAGTTTGTGGTGGTCCGTCGATGTAGCCAGTCCAATGTGTAATGTCGTTGTCTTGATCTTTGGGTTTGGCGAAGCATAGAGGAGCTGGATCTTTTTGAAGTTGATTGTACTGAATATGGAGTCGTTTGAGAAATGCCATACGTAAGAATTGTGCACTGATTTTAAAGAGAGGGATATAGAATTTCAATTTTCGTGAAAAAAATAAAATACGTTTTTATGAGACATTTTATTTAATGCAACTCAAATTCATACTCGCTTATATATACTTATGTACAGGTGAAAGGAAGAAAGAAAGACTCGATGACATGCGCACATTGGTTGGAAAAAACCTACTTGGAAGATTCCAACTTGCATTGTTAAGAAAATCTCAGAGTATGGCAAAAAGTATTGTAAATATGTACTTAACTCAATTTCCATTATATTTTAAATCGAGAATATTCCAGTTACGAATCATGCACATGCTTGGAAAAAAAGAAGAACTTTATAACATAGAAGCCATAAACATACTTTGCATTATTCTGTGCCGATACTTCACTCTTCAGATACGAACAAATTCACCCAGATATAAAGATAGCAATATGTTGCTGATATAGAGAAAAAGAGAAAAGACCCATACTATTAAGACGTTATCAAAAAATATCTTTATTTTTGTTGCGATGATCAACAACGTAGCAGTTTCCTACTCGATCAAATAATAATGCTATAGGTCCACTGAACTGATGAGTTTGCCGTCCTTCTCAATTTCCATCAAGGATCACTGTTCCGTGTTTCACGCCTGGGAACCCACACACCACTCGATGATTCCCAAAGCCTGCTACGTAAACACTCTTCAAGCGATCAACGAATATTCCGTGCGGATTCGGTGATCGTGACCACCAGCAACAGCCGCGCCTTACCTTGGCATCTTCAGTCCATTTCATTACGCGACGATTATTATTATCTGCAATATAAAGTGAATGATCTTGATCAACAAAAACAATAGTTGTCCAATTTAGCTCACTAAAGCTACCGCCGTGGTATCCACCTGCAACAATTTTTCCATATAAATCTCCCTTTCTCTGTTGTCTTACTTCGTTTTTTTTTCTACAATCCGAAGTATACAGCACTCCCTATTTCTATCTGCTACAACCTCACCAGCATCTGCATCCTTTGTTCATTTAGTAATGCAATCATTTTCATGGCCAGCGATATAAATCGTTTGGTCACCATCAATATAAATATCTGTGGTCAAATAGACAGTTCAACGAACTACTGGCCATACTACTTCGGGCGACAGTTATTCCCGATTGCTTCCATGTGGTATGCGCAGTTATATTCATAATAGCAAGAAAATCGATATTTGTCCAGTTTGGTAATGAATTTCATTGTTGTATATGTACAAAAAAAACAATATTGGGATAGTTTATCGATTTCACCAGGGTATATTCGAGCAAAAATAAAAAATATAGATGTCATGCGAGGACAAATCATCGTACGTCTATAAAAGGCGATATCAAACGCTACTTTTGTGCTGTCTCGAATCGATAACGGTCATTGCCGGATTTGAAGCGAACCGGTTCCAATGGTATTGCATTCAACCTATAAATCAACACACGACGTCTATGAAAGATAAATACCAATCAACTGGAAATGGCGGCGAATACTCAACGCGAAATCTACTGATATCAAATAAATATGCATAGTTTTCACTGGTACTCCTTTGGATCGAATCCACGATCATCTACGACGGATATTATCACATCAACGACTCGTGTTCATCCTTCTACACAATTTTGGCGTGATAAACATCTAATTATTGTATACTTGCGTATATTTTTTGACATTACTGAGTTCACCCCCATTTTGTTTTCGTCACACAGCAAATATGCGTTCACCTTTTTTCTTTCTTTCCTGCGCCGTACGAATGCGTTCACCTTTCTATTTTTTAATTCATGTCGTACGCGACTATAAATACCAAGGAAAATTTATTCTTCATCAATATTGTTTCTTTATCAAACTCAATATGTGTACTCGATTGTGTAACAATTCATCAATGCCACAACGCCGACTGGGCAAAAACGGTCCCAAAGTACCAGCCATCAGTTTTGGAGCAATGGGCTTATCATTTGGATATGGACCCGCGGGATCAGACGAAGAACGGTTCAAAGTCTTGGATCGCGTTATCGAACTTGGAAGTACTTATATTGACAGTTCGGATATCTACGGTGATAATGAAGATTTATTGGGAAAATATTTCAAGAAATATCCACAGCAACGGGATAAGGTTAACAGCAAAGTTAAAAGCGTCGAAATAGTTTTGTTCATTTACATTTTTAGGTATTTCTTGCAACGAAATTCGGTGGCGTATATTCGCCAGAAACGAAAACTTTTTCGATTCGTGGTGATAAACACTATGTTCACGAAGCTTGTGCGAAAAGTTTATCACGACTCGGTCTCAATACAATCGATCTTTATTACGTTCATCGTATTGATAAAACTGTTCCAATTGAAGAAACAATGGAAGCACTGAAAGAACTTGTACATCAAGGAAAAATCAAATATATTGGCTTATCGGAATGTTCAAGTGAAACACTACGACGCGCATATGCTGTTCATCCAGTTGCCTGTGTCCAGATTGAATACTCTCCATTCAGTTTAGACATCGAAAGAGACGAAATTGGTCTTTTGAAAACATGTCGAGCACTTGGTGTAGCTATTGTTTGCTATTCGCCATTAGGCCGCGGAATGTTAACTGGACAAATCAAAAGTCCCGATGATTTTGCAGCAGATGATTTCCGATGGATTTTACCACGGTTTTCCCAAGAAAATTTTTCCAAAAACCTCAAATTAGTTGATGCAATAGTAGCGATTGCAAAGAAGAAAGGTTGCACACCCGGTCAATTAACATTAGCATGGATTCTTGCGCAGGGAGAAGATTTTATCGTCATCCCGGGTACAAGCAAAATCAAAAATTTGGAAGAAAATGTCGCAGCTGTTCAAGTTCAATTGAACAAAGCAGATCGCGCCGAAATCCGAGAAGCTTGCGAAAAAGCCGATGTTATTGGGGACCGTTATCCGGCATTCGCCATGGACTCTCTCTTTAGTGACTCGGCTCCGAAAAAGAATTGAAAGAGTTTTAAAAATTTATTCTAATAAAATTAAGAAATATGTAGAATTGTTTGCATTAACGGTGCGATCTGATCAACGGCGTCCAATGTTTTCATTCGATTACCGAGAAATTCTCGAAATTGGTTCGCTGCNTATCGATTTCATTCTCACTCTCACCGACACAGATGTTTGTTTGATCACGTCAGGATCAGTTGGACAACGTCTTGTACCTTGTGTACATGATATTTCAAACATCGATTCGATCTTCATTTTCTCTGATGACCAAAATCAACACGAACAATGGGCCAAACACTGGTGCAAAGTGAAGAGTATTTCCATTGATATTATACATATTTGTGAACAATTAAAGAAAATCATTCGTCGATATGAACTCAATGCTATTCCTATGAGTTTTGTACAATCTGGTAAACGATTAGATCGACTAGAGCCATCATTTATGTACACGAAGATCATTAAAGAAATACTTTTAACAATTCAATTTCAGGATAAACACATCAAGCAATTCGTGGAGTATTGCTGTGAGAAATTCGTTGATACTGAAGTCGATCGAAAGAAAGTGAAAGAACTGGAAGACGAATATCATCAGCACACACCTATTTGGTGGTATATAACACAAAGATTTTTATACGGTATGCTGAATCGTGCATTACGAGTGATGGATGGTGAAGTGATCACATTGATGGGCTTTTTCATCAGTGACCTTCATCGACATATCGAAGCATTGCACAAACGACAGTTTGGTGATGCATTATCTACTGCTAAATGCTTTCTAGTTTACCGTGGTCAAGGTTTAACGAAGAAAGATTTTGATAAATTGATGGCAACGAAGGGTGGGCTGATGTCATTCAATAATTTCCTGTCTACCAGTAAGAATCGCAACGCTTCTCTTATGTTTACTCCTGTAAATCGACAGAACAGTGATGTGATCAGTGTTCTGTTTGTGATCACAATTGATCCAAAGCAATCAACAACGTCATTTGCCTCGGTTCGTCACATCAGTCAGTTTCCCGAAGAAGAAGAGGTACTCTTTTCGATGCACAGTATCTTTCGCATAAGAGATGTTAAGCCCATGGATGAAAACGAGAAAGTGTTTGAAGTGGCTTTGTCATTGACGAGTGATAATGACGAAGAATTAATGGTACTTACTGAACAAATTCGAGAAGAAACCTTTCCAAATACAGAGGGGTGGACACGACTGAGTCTAGTACTCACTGCCATATCACAGTCAGATATTGCTGAACGAATCTGTCGAGTTCTGATTGATGGAACGCCTTCTGAAGACTCTGCAAGCCATGTCTATAATAACCTGGGTAACATTAAATGCCAGAAAGGACAATATAAGGAGGCAATAACACTTTTTCAAAAATTTCTTAAACTCTCGTTGATGTCATCTTCTCCCAATCATCCAGATGTGGCTAGATCCTACAACAATATCGGTAATGCGTATTGTGATATGGGTGATTATCCGAAGGCACTTTCATCATATGACCAAGCTCTCAAAATTGAACTACAATCACTTCCTCCCAATCATCCACACGTGGCTCAATCCTACAGCAACATCGGTAGTGCGCATCGCAACATGGGTGATTATCCGAAGGCACTTTCATCATATGACCAAGCTCTCAAAATTCAACTATCATCACTTTCTCCCAATCATCCAGATGTGGCTTCATCCTACAACAACATCGGTACCGCGTATTCTGACATGGGTGATTATCCCGAGGCACTTTTATCACATGAACAAGCTCTCAAAATTCAACTACAATCACTTCCTCCCAATCATCCTAGTGTGGCTGAATCCTACAACAACATCGGTAATGCGTATTCTGACATGGGTGATCAAAGGACTGCTTTATTATTTTATACAAAAGCTGTTCAAATCGCCCAAGAAGTGTTACCATCGACACATTCTCACCTTCGAGTGATTAAAAGAAACTTGGAAAGAGCGAAACAGAAACTATAAGTTTTGCGTGTTGCCGTGGACGGAACCCTGTTTCGAGACGTTTTGCATTTGTTAATGAGCTTCGCCCGCTGAATTAGTTGTACAGTAATCGAAGATATGTGAATGGATCAGCGGGAAAGATATCAGGCGGGAGTGAAAATTTTGGGAAGTTTTTTTAGAATTGCTTCGTATCACGAAGACTATTTTTAGTTATATTTTCGATTGCTTCGTATACTTTGACAGAATGAACGATAATTTCGGACGTCACAAAAGAAAATCTATGTGTCAACATAGTTAACTCGTAAAAAACAAGTGACGTAGCAGTTGTACTATTCGGAGTTAATCAGCATGTTGCTTTTTGGAATAATTCTTTTCACGACGGTCGTTGAGATAAGTTTTAATGTCTCTGATTTCGACGACATGAGTTGTAAAATGCTTTATGTTTGTTGTGATAAAGATGTGTTGAATCGCGTTCAAATTACAGCTGCAAGAAGTTCTTATGATGTGTTTTATCATTAGTAAACCTGCTTTCATCAAATATATATCAATGCGCAAATCGAGTAAAGAGGAAACTAACTTTTCGTGAGTATACCGAAGATGTAGATTAAGTACACGAAAGTAGCGTCTACAACTGATCAAGTATAGTCTCTTTTGAAACAATGAAAAAGACCGAAATTCGGAAACTTTTCGAGGCCTTTCGGGAACGTCTAAAATCTACGATTATGATTTATGAAGTAGATCTCAATATCTGTATTTATTCTGTCATCTTCGCTGACATCCTTAGTTTCAATTCCGCATCCTAATGACGAAGAGAGTGATTAGCGTTGTGTCGGAGAGTTAAGCATGTTGCTAATCTAGACTATTAGGATAATAATCGTTTTTTGATCAATCAAATTATGGAAAACAGAACGAATTATAAAGACAATTTAGTAGCTGCTCGAGTCTCAGTGAGATTTGAAAGAACTTCAGTTAACTATCGATGATATTTAGTTTGAGTTCGTGAATACAGAAGAATTGTAATATTGGTTGTGAATTATTATGTCCAGTTGAAGAGGATGATGTGCAACAGTTCTTTGTCAACATGTTTTCAATTGCATTTGACAAAGTAGTGTCATCGAAACTCCTGCTAACTCTTTCTACAAGAACATTTTCGAAATCATCAGTATATTACACTGATGAAATTATGCATCAGCAACTGACGCTGTACGATTCTAATGTATTTTAGTGTTTATTGGCCTCTTTAACATTGGTTCATAGTGTGTTTATAGATATTTTAAATTTATCATCATTTATTTTAAATAAATTGTAGAGCGCAGTTAAACGTAAGTTACTATTCGCAGTAAATTTACCAAAAGGTGAATATCACAGTCATAGACTCGTCTAAATATCGTTCAAACATTCTAAACCTATACTTTCTTCACTGCATATTTCTGTGTCCATTGACTCGCTGTTTCTTCAAATTGCTTTCTATCCGTCTCACAGTATTTCAATGCTTCTCGATTCAGCCCATGATCAAGATTTGGATCGGTCAACAACGAACATATTGATAACAGTAGAGCACGGATACTGAACGCTGGAGACCACTGTGAATGAAGAATATCGAGACAGATCTCGCCTTTCGCGCTGATGTTTGGATGATAAATCGGTGTGGTGAACTGAACTTGTGGTGGCTTGAATGGGTAGTCTGGTGGGAAATCAATGACAAGATAGAATCTGCCACCGGCATAGGGAGTTTGTGGTGGTCCGTCGATGTAGCCCGTCCAATGTGTAATGTTGTTGTCTTGATCTTTGGGTTTGGCAAAGCATAGAGGGGCTGGATCTTTTTGAAGTTGATTGTACTGAATATGGAGTCGTTTGAGAAATGCCATACGTAAGAATTGTGTACTGACTTCAAAGAGAGGGCTATAAGATTTTAGTTTTCGTGAAAAAAATAAAATACTCTTTTATAACAAATTTTATTTAATGCAACTCACATTCATACTCGCGTATATATATACTTACGTATGTACAGGTGAAAGAAAGAAAGAAGGACTCGATGACATGCACACATTGGTTGGAAAAAACCTACTTGGAAGATTCCAACTTACATTGTTAAGAAAAATTCAGAGTATGGTAAAAAGCATTGTAAATATGTACTTAACTCAATTTCCATTATATTTTAACTCGAGAATATTCCAGTTACGAATTACGCACATGCTTGGAAAAAAAGAAGAACTTTGTAACATAGAAGCTATAAACATACTTTGCGTTGTTCTGTGCCGATACTTTACACTCTTCAGATACGAACAAACTTACCCAGGTATAAAGATAGCAATGTGTTGCTGATATAGAAAAAAAGAGAAAAGACCCATACCACTAAGATGTTATCAACAAATATCTTTATTTTTGTTTCGATGGTCGACAACGTAGCTGTTTCCTTCTCGATCAAATAATAATGCTATAGGTCCATTGAACTGATGAGTTTGCCGTCCTTCTCCATTTCCACCAAAGATCACTGTTCCGTGTTTCACGCCTGGGGACCAACACGCCACTCGATGATTCTCCAAGTCTGCTACGTAAACGCTCTTCAAGTGATCAACGAATATTCCGTGTGGATTCGGTGATCGTGACCACCAGCAACAGCCGCGCCTTACCTTGGCATCTTCAGACCATTTCATTACGCGATGATTATTATTATCTACGATGTAATTTGAATGATCTTGATCAACAAAATCAATAGTTATCTAATTTAGCTCACTAAAGCTAACGCCGTGGCATCCACCTGCAGCAATTTTTCTATATAAATCTCCCATTCTCCGTTGTCTTACTTCGTTTTTTTTCTACAGTCCGAAGTATACAGCACTCCAACTTCACCAGCGTCTGCATTCTTTGTTCATTTAGTAATGCGATCATTTTCCATGGTCAGCGATAGAAATCGTTTGGTCACCATCAATATAAATATTCTGAGGTCAAGATAGACAGTTATTCCCGATTGCTTCCATTTGGTATGCGCAAGTTATATTCATAATAGCATAAGAAAATCAATATATGTCCAGTTTGATAATGAATTTCATTGTTGTATATGTACAAAAAAAACAATATCTGGATAGTTTATCGATTTCACCAGTGTATATTCGAGCAAAAACAAGAGATATAGATGTCATGCGAGGATAGATCATCGTACGTCTATGAAAGATAAATACCAATCAACTGGAAATGGCGAATATTCAACGCGAAATCTGCTGATATCAAATGAATATGCATAGTTTTCACTGGTACTCCTTTGGATCGAATCCACGGTCATCTACGACGGATATTATCACATCAACGACTCGTGTTCATTCTTCTACACAATTTTGGCGTGATAAACATCTAATTATTGTATACTTGCGTGTATTTTTTGACATTACTGAGTTCACCCCCATTTTGTTTTCGTCACATAGCAAATATGCGTTCACCTTTCTATTTTTTACTTCATGTCGTACACGACTATAAATACCAATGAGAATTTAATTCTTCATCAATATTCTTTCTTTATCAAACTCAACATGTGTACTCGATTGTGTAACAATTTATCAATGCCACAACGCCGACTGGACAAAAATGGTCCCGAAGTACCAGCCATCAGTTTTGGAGCAATGGGCTTATCATAAAGAACGGTTCAAAGTCTTGGATCGTGTTATCGAACTTGAAAGTACTTATATTGACAGTTCGGATATCTACGATGATAATGAAGATTTATTGGGAAAATATTTCAAGAAATATCCACAGCAACGGTATAAGGTTAGCAGCAAAGTTAAAAGCGTCGAAATAGTTTTGTTCATTTAAATTTTTAGGTATATCTTGCAACGAAATTCGGTGGTGTATATTCGCCAGAAATGAAAACTTTTTCGATTCGTGGTGATAAACAATATGTTCACGAAGCTTGTGCGAAAAGTTTATCACGACTCGGTCTCGATACAATTGATCTTTATTACGTTCATCGCATTGATAAAACTGTTCCAATTGAAGAAACAATGGAAGCACTGAAAGAACTTGTGCATCAAGGAAAAATCAAATATATTGGCTTATCGGAATGTTCATGCGAGACACTGCGACGCGCATATGCTGTTCATCCAGTTGCCTGTGTCCAGATTGAATATTCACCATTCAGTTTAGATATCGAAAGAGATGAAATTGGCCTTTTGAAAACATGTCGAGAACTTGGCGTAACTATTGTTTGCTATTCTCCATTAGGCCGCGGAATGTTAACTGGACAAATCAAAAGTCCCGATGATTTTGCAGCAGATGATTTCCGACGGATCTTACCACGGTTTTCCCAAGAAAATTTTTCCAAAAATCTCAAATTAGTTGATGAAATAGTAGCGATTGCAAAGAAGGTTGCACATCAGGTCAATTAACATTAGCATGGATTCTTGCGCAGGGAGAAGATTTTATCGTCATCCCGGGTGCAAGCAAAATCAAAAATTTGGAAGAGAACGTCGCAGCTGTTCGAGTTCAATTGAACAAAGCAGAACTCGCCGAAATCCGAGAAGCTTGCAAAAAAGCCGATGTGATTGGGGACCGTTATCCGGCATTCGCCATGGACTCTCTCTTTAGTGACTCGGCTCCGAAAAAGAATTGAAAGAGTTTTGAAAATTTATTCTAATAAAATTAAGAAATATGTAGAATTGTTTGCATTAACGGTGCGATCTGATCAACGGCGTCCAATGTTTTCATTCGATTACCGAGAAATTCTCGAAATTGGTTCGCTGCTGACTGCGCCTGAAGGATCGCCGTCAGGAATCGTGTAAAATATGTGCACGCTTTACTTTCTCCATATTTTTCGATCAAATAGCCCCATAATAACTTTATGTAATACGACTGCACTCGATACACTGCTAATGAATCGTTGAGTATCGGTTCATTCTCGTTCATAGATAAACCTTTCGAGAAAAGAGAAATAACAAGAAGAAGGGATAAGAGAACTTCGTCTTGATTAATTATGGTTTTCAAGGTCACACCAACGTTGGTAACTGTTCGATAAATCAATTCTGATTGGTTGCATAATAGATACATCGATTGTTTGTCTTCATCGCTTTCGTTCCAATTTGAACGATCGTCGGTTTGTGTCATTATACAACAGGTTGAGATGCAGAGGAGTATAATCAGATTGTATTTTATCAGAACGAAACGGTCGTCGGCATGCAATTTTTCAAAATCATCAAGTGAACGGCAGAAACTGATGATTTGAAGTGCAATGTCATTATTGAGTTGCAAACAGTCGCTTAATTCGGATGTTTCAGCCGATACAGAATCAGATTCAGGATCATCTTCACAGTTGCTGATACTGGACAGGAATAGGGAATGAATGTTATTAACATTTGTCCAGTCTTGTTCAGTTAACACTTTATTAAAACTTGGCGATTTTTGCTTTTGAGTTATAAGTAAATCTTGTCTCATTCCTATAGCTAAGCAACGTTCTAATCGACATCGGTAGCATTTACGACTTTCTTTCACATCAATCACACAGCGACCATGATTATTTAGACATTTGAATCTTTTCTACACGAAAATGACTTATAGAAATGATTCGAACGAAAGTTTCGATCTCAAACGAACCAGATCATATTGACCATTTCGATGGAAAAAGGCTTTACACGATGCACAGGAAAGGACTGCGTAATTATATCCAATAGCACGATCACCACAGATCATACAAAGAAGATCCAATGATTTTTTTTTCGTTTTAACCGATTTCGTTGGATGAGAATCCGTTGTATCGATTGCACGTTTGGGAACTTGATCATTTCGAGCGTTGGCTTCCATCGTGGTGTTTTGTTGATCGGTAGGATCATTCAGAGGAACCATATAAGTGTTATTATCTCGGATGGAAGCGAATTGCCGAATAATATTCTCATCCGATGTTATAATTACCATTGTCGTTTGCTTGGCCATGTTTTTTGACAATTGACAGAAAAGTCAACTGGTAGTACTGCGTAGAAGTAATGATAATAAGATTTTTTACTTCGCATACTGGAAGGTAAGAAAACAGAACAGGTTGACTCATCTACCTGCGTATACGACAACAATCTAATAATAATTATAGATGGCACTGCTCTACGTGCGGTCTTCTGCTAGTTTTATTCGCCTTTAGTACTTGGTACAGATCTATATAGACTCAAGAAAAAAAGCAACTACTGTAGTTTTCTACATTGTCATTGATATCGCTTCTGTTTTATTTGCATCAAAAACATTGGATTCGCCGTCTTCATTGTAATTTGTATAATTGATTCCATCCACTTGACACCATCCGGTCTCTTCCATTTCTTCGCTTTACGAGCATAATTAATTAATCGTTTATCAGTTGAATACTTGTAAGGTGTATAGCAGTATCCTCCATCATCCTATAATATGCAAATATGGCTGTATCTAGTAGATCTTACCCAAGTTGTGCCCCAAGAATTACGAACGATAAATGTTTGGGAAGCATCACTGTATCCAACTAAAAGTAAAGCATGTCTAAACAGAGGCCTCGCATTTGTATTTATATTGATTTCTTTTCTGGGCGCAATTCATTTAGACTAGGCATAGAAGCAATACCTTAATTTTTTGTCGTATTGACAAATAACTTGAAGAGATTGGTGCCAAGAAAGTGTTCATTTCAGTTAAATCTACATCAACTTCCATTGCTTCGACAACCATGTGTTCTCCAGCACTATCATAACATTCAGGATCTGGTACGTTGTTCACTTTATCATCATAGTATCCCCATGCTTTCTGGACAAGCTCTCAACAGCAGGATCAATATTTGAACCATTGGTTGGGTTTTAAACCTTTGAATCGACTATATTATAGCAAATGAAAAGACGACTAATATGAATCTTTTCTCCTGTTGCCTTGTTNAATCACACAGCGACCATGATTGCTTAGACATTTGAATCTTTTCTACACGAAAGTGACTTCTAGAAATAATTCGAACGAAAGTTTCGATCTCAAACGAACCAGATCATATTGACCATTTCGATGGAAAAAGGCTTTACACGATGCACAGGAAAGGACTGCGTAATTATATCCAATAGCACGATCACCACAGATCGCACAAAGAAGATCCAGTGATTTTCTTTTCGTTTTAACAGATTTCGTTGGATGCGAATCCGTTGTATCGATTGCACGTTTGGGAACCTGATCATTTCGAGTGTTGGCTTTCATCGTGATGTTTTGCTCATCGGTAGGATCATTCAGAGGAACCATATAAGTGTTATTATCTCGGATGGAAGCGAATTGCCGAATAATATTCTCATCCGATGTTATAATTACCATTGTCGTTTGCTTGGCCATGTTTTTTGACAATTGACAGAAAAGTCAACTGGTAGTACTGCGTAGAAGTAACGATAATAAGATTTTTTACTTCGCATACTGGAAGGTAAGAAAACAGAACAGGTTGACTCATCTACCTGCGTATACGACAACGATCTAATAATAATTATAGATGGCACTGCTCTACGTGCAGTCTTCTGCTAGTTTTATTCGCCTTTAGTACTTGGTACAGATCTATATAGACTCAAGAAAAAAAGCAACTACTTTAGTTTTCTACATTGTCATTGATATAGTTTCTGTTTTATTTGCATCAAAAACATTGGATTCGCCATCTTCATTGTAATTTGTATAATTGATTCCATCCACTTGACACCATCCGGTCTCTTCCATTTCTTCGCTTTACGAGCATAATTAATTAATCCTTTATCAGTTGAATACTTGTAGGGTGTATAGCAGTATCCTCCATCACCCTATAATATGCAAATATGACTGTGTCTAGTAGATCTTACCCAGTTTGTGCCCCAAGAATTACGAACGATAAATATTTGGGAAACATCACTGTATCCAACTAAAAGTAAAGCATGTCTAAACAGAAGCCTCGTATTTGTAATTATATTGATTTCTTTTCTGGGCGCAATTCATTTAGACTAGGCATAAAAGCAATACATTAATTTTTTTGTCGTATTGACAAACAACTTGAAGAGATTGATGCCAAGAAAGTGTTCATTTCAGTTAAATCCTCATCAACTTCCATTGCTTCGACAATCATGTGTTCTCCAGCACTAGCATATCATTCAGGATCTGGTACGTCGTTCACTTTATCATCGTAGCATCTGCCATGCTTTCTGGACAAGCTCTCAATAGCAGGATCAATATTTGAACCATTGGTTGGGTTTTAAACCTTTGAATCGACTATATTATAGTAAATGAAAAGACGGCTAACATGAATCTTTTCTCCTGTTGCCTTGTTATACAAATATTCGTATGCACCAGCGATAGCATTTGCCGTACTAAAAGTCAGATACAACGGACATGTATGCGTTTAATATTCCCTCATCAGTTTCGTTGTGAACCAAATCAACTTTTTCTATTGTTTCCGTCTTGGTTTCAGCTACAGATATCGTCGTCGCATACTGAGTTCCTGAGTATTCCACGATAAAATGAAATCACATTGTTTGTTGTTTGACTTAATCCGCGAAAGACAAAATTTGTTTTTTTTCTACAAACATTCGATAACGGACGAAAAACATTGCGAAGTAACGAAAAAAAGTCAATTCTAATACTGGTTGTTTTTTAAGTTAGATCATCAAATCTGTTGAAACATCACTAATAGAGTACGAAAAAAATGAACGGACGACTCTTATTATCAGTCAATTATATTTTCAATCAATAACATAGGATTCAATCATTACCGATACTATCATAAGAAATACAGCGAGAGTACGGTATTCATTAAATATGCTTTTTAAACATTCGAGATATACGCTTAGCCTAGATTTATCATTATTATCTTCGAATCAAACGAACAAACGTCGTATAGTGGAAAGATTATTGAATTATTAATGACCTTGCTGTTTTCTTCTGTTCACCAGCAAATGGTAGTTATGTTCGATCCAATGAAAAACAAATGTGCAATATGGAGATGTGATCGAACTGCATCAAAAAAATCTGATTGATACTTTCTATTTGATAAGTAATATTAATGACTTAAACAAGAAATAGAAACGTAAAGTCGATATATCGAACATTTCAAATCTCTCTTTCTTGACGAATACACTCGTATTTAAAAATAGTCGAAGGCGTCATCCTTGTCGAATCATTGTAGTGTATAAAACCCGAAAATGATGTTTTCCACATGTCTTAATTAATATTTGATTATAATTCCGCGAGAAATATTTACATATATAAAACAAAATAACCTTCACTAATTACACTAAAAAACCACGCTTTTTTACCTGTACATTACAAACACATCTATGAACAAATCATGCGGAACATCTGTTTACATATTTTTCATATTACCAACGAGTATGACTTTTTATAGTCACTTCCGTTGTATATTTCTCCTATAAACGACGAACGCATACAAAATCTACACGTCTTTGTCTTTTTTTCATCACTGATATTACTCAGCGTTGTGCACGTAGTGTTACAGTTGTTTTGAAAATATTCTACTCGGTTTAATATCTAAACAAATATGGGAGGAGTCTCAAGTTCGTATTGAAATTGAATTGAACCATCAGAATCTATTTTGACAATCCATTAGGTTATCCTGGTCGTCCTGGTCCTATTGGTCGTCTACAGACCTCTTCTGGTAGGAATGTTAACATAAATGGTCAACCATATTTCTGCGAGAAACGTTTGGGTTCTGGTGGCTTTGGTACTGTATAAATCTGAAGATTTATAGAAAACAACGATATATTTTCTTCTTTAATCTGACAAAATAGGTGCTGTGTATCAGTCAAGAGCACCAAATGGAACACCGGTTGCTCTAAAAGTAACAAGATTATCGGGCGTAGGACGTGCACAAATGGAAGGTCGTGTCGATGCTTTTTTAAATGAAGTCGGCCAATTGAATCGATTACGACGAGAAACACGTCACGTGGTTATTATTCATGATTTTGCTTTTGACCCTCGCCTCGGAGAAGGTACGATTTTTTCGATCGTTTTTACTGAAGAATTCCACTTTTTATTCATTCATCTCAGCCTATATCGTCATGGAGTTAGGTAATGAGAATCTAACGACACTGATTGATCGACTACGTCAGATGACTGGTACAGGCGGTGGAGCTATTGACGGAGAGATGATTCACGCATTTTGGCAACAAATGGTTAGTATTGTTGGCACACTACATAAGAATCGAATTGTTCACATGGATTTGAAACCAGACAATTTTATTTTATTTGGCACAACGCTCAAAATTGCTGATTTAGGTATTGCTAGGAAAACGAGTGCTTTAGGGTAATTGATGAACATTATTGAAATTGTATAACAGTTCTTTTATTTCTGTTAGTTACGGTCGACTTGGTACCGAAGGCTTTAGGTAAGTCGTCATTGTATCGATGAAAAACAAAGAAGTTGAATTTTGTTTTTCAAAAGTGCACCAGAAGTCATGCGTGATATTCCTGGCGCTCCACGTTACTATACACCGAAAGCAGATATCTGGTCATTAGGAGCTATTCTTTATTATATGGTCTATGGAACCGTACCCGGATATCATCCAGCAGCTGCTAACCCGCCACATCGGCAACGACCCTATCCAGATCATCTTTTGGTTTCGATGCTTCGTCGTACTTTGGTATTTCATCCAAATCAAAGAGCTGATATACGCGAAGTAGCAAATCATCCATTTACTCGACAACAATGAAAATATCTTGATTGTTGTTGTATTTTCGTGATCTGACCAGCAATTTTTCTTCATTTTCGTAAATTATCGATTGATGGAGACAGTTTTGCTACGCATATAAATAAAAAAAAAAGGTTACGAAAATCGCAAAGAATGATTCGTCAAACGATTGTCCAAACAGACAAAGAAGAAAAACAGTGAAACTTAAGTTGCTCTTTTTATTCATAAACAAATCTGCTTTCAAAATTATCAGTGTGCATAAAAATAAAAACATTAACATATTTTACATTCTTCATGAGTTATGCTTGCTTCGACGCATATTTCTGTGTCCATTGACTTGCTGTTTCTTCAAATTGCTTCCTATCCATCTCACAGCATTTCAATGCTTCTCGATTCAGTCCATGATCAAGATTTGGATCGGTCAATAACGAACATATTGATAACAGTAGAGCACGGATACTGAGCGCAGGAGACCACTGTGAATGAAGAATATCGAGACAGATCTCGCCTTTCGCGCTGATGTTTGGATGATAGATCGGTGTGGTGAACTGAACTCGTGGTGCCTTGAATGGATAGTCTGGTGGGAAATCAATGACAAGATAGAATCTGCCACCGGCATAGGGAGTTTGTGGTGGTCCGTCGATGTAGCCCGTCCAATGTGTAATGTCGTTGTCTTGATCTTTGGGTTTGGCAAAGCATAGAGGGGCTGGATCTTTTTGAAGTTGATTGTACTGAATAAGGAGTCGTTTGAGAAATGCCATGTGTTATTAAAAACAGATTATAATTTAAAACTTAAAGTACTACCAGTGATGAAAAAAAAAACAATACTGACCAAAAACGTGCGCGCATGTCGTTTATATAGTGAAGGAAAGGAAAAAGCCTGACAGTGCAGTGGGAAAAAATGCGTGCGTGTTTGTCATACTTTATGTAGTAAACGGTAAACATACTGTCATGCATCATTCGCGATTAGAGTTGCGTTCTTCCTTTCTTCTTTCTTCGTCATTGGAAAATTCTTTCACGTAATATGACGAAACTGATATCTGATTATGTAACTGAACGTAAGAAAACGCTGCATCTTGCCTGAAATTTACATTCTCAACATGTAACTATCATATCACAAGTATTCAAAGTAGTTCATGACGAATGACAAAAGACCTCGCCTCAAAACAATGACAGAGCATATCTCTGATAACAGACATAAAGTAAAAAATGCATTTTAAACAACACAGAGTCCATGATGAAAGCTATCCGATTAGATTTCTGCATCTTTTTCATTGCAACAATGGTAACATTAGTCTCGTCGTTGAATTGTTCTATTTGTTCATTACGTGCGTTTGATTATTATATAACACCTGACAAAATTCCCGATTTTTCATACTGTACAACAAATATAACTACACAAAAGTTTTGCTCGCTGAACTTTTACTCAGATGACAATCGTAAGACAAGCAAATTACATGCCTATCCAAACGATGGTGTTGAACATGCCAGCGTTCCTTATATACTAGCTGGATTCGATGTACCCAAGGATTTCAACGGTAATTTCGGTATGGGTCTTCTATATCAATGCTTGACAGACAATTGTAATCATCCACAAACAATTCTGAAACGAATACTACAAGCAACAACGATTGAAACATACCAACCTGCTCTGTTACTTTCTTCATCTGAGGCGCCCACGTGCTTTACATATAATAATTTTACAAGTATCGATAGTTGCCGTCCGTCGCTTCGTAGAGATCAGTCATCACGTTCGAATGATAGTTGTTCAACGTATTGTGTGACGTCTATTCGAATTGATGCAACTGATTTGAAGACTGAGAGATTGTGCGCGTGTTGTGAACAACAACCAATGGAACGATTTACGTATGTTGATGAAAGAGTGTTCTTACTGAACGAACGAACAAGTCGTTTACAACAACTGGAATTCGTTTGTAACTCGAGTAGTCATTGCAATTCATTAGAAAACATACGAAAAATTCAACAGCAATACAAAATTGAATTCGATTTCGACAAATTCGATGGGAAAAGTGCTGCAACAATGTTAAGTACATCTATCCTTGGATGTTTTCTACTCTTTTATATAGTAGATATCACACGTGTAACTGTGTTGTAATAAAAGCTCTTTTTAAATCAAAAAATCAAGTTCAACTGATGCATTATCATAAAGTCTCATCCAGTCTTGTGAGCAAAATTCCTGTTCATTCATATATTGGCAGAACTTCCATATCCATTCTTCCTTTTTCATTGATTCATATTGCTTAACAAATTGAACAATAAATTTTCTATTTCGATAATCCAAGTTTAATAACCATTGCTGTCCATCTCGGGTAAATAATGTTACACTTTGTTGATGAACACTAGCTTCACCCCACAAAACGAACCGATACGCATTTAACGAAGGACTTTGTCTCATATCATACATTGGAATAAGTGAATTCTGTTCGATATATACTGGTATACGGTACAAACTGCTGGTATCTTCTTCAATAAAAGTTTCCGATGAATATGTCTTTGATGTATTGAAGTAATTTATCCATTGGTTTGTTGAACTTTTTGGCAACCATACACGTTGGACTTGGCCAGGAGACGGGTCTTGCGTAACCGGTACAACGTAGATATTTGGCCCGAGAAAATAGGATTGAGATGATCCTGCTTGAGTATCATCGCATGGTTTCATCAATGTACCGTTTCGACCGATCGCTACTATTGTACCTTGAGAATAGAGATAAGGTATCAATTGATAGTGAATATTCACCCACGAGCGATAAACATCTACTGTTTCATTATCGAATTTCCAAGGGCGATGTTCTCCTGTGCCACCATTTTCCATAAATGAACTTAACGCACCAACAGCAGTCCAACGCAGAAAAACTTGTTTTGTCCGACCCAAGGGACCAGAACTATTATCAAAACGATAGCCACCGATATCAGAACCAAATCCGACGTAATTCTTACGGCCACTTTCGAGCATATAACGAAGTGCTGTTTGTAATCCCTCATAAGTGGCATCTTCATCACCCACCCAACCCATAAAAACAACATCTTTCGGAGAAAATTCTTCATCATGATCGATCGGACGGGACATGATTAGCGCTTCAGGACCGATTAATTGTCGTAGAATTTGAAATGTATCATTATAATACGCAGTTCGATACTGTTTCCACGTCACGCTCGAATCGTTCACTTGAATGATATATGGATCACTACCATCAGCCTAAACAACCTCAAAATGATTACCATCAAAGACTTATTCCACGAAGAGACATATACTTTGAATGCATGGATGGGTCCAACCGTATCTACTAGTGTTTTGATTTGACTGTGCCACCAATCTACAGCTTGAGGATTAAAGTAATTCAACAAACGTCCATCACCGTGCCACCAATGGAGTGTTTTGTTGAACAAAAATCCATGCTCTTGCGCGTAGGAATAATGCGGCGAATCAATGTTAATGAATGAAGTCATCCACAAGATAATATGAGTGTTTTTCGCTCGAAATTCGTCAAACATTTGACGTATGGATGGAAATTTCTTTCGATCGAATATAAATGTATTGAAATTCGTCGACCAATGTGAATCAATATTAATTGCACCGAACGGAATTTGATAGTGATTGTAAGTATCGTACATTGTTTGAATATTCGTTTGATTTGAACGGTCCGATGATAACCAAATCATATGATAATGAGCCCATTCCGCATAGGGTAATGTCGTCGAAGNATGAAAAGACGACTAATATGAATCTTTTCTCCTGTTGCCTTGTTATACAAATATTCGTATGCACCAGCGATAGCATTTGCCGTACTAAAAGTCAGATACAACGGACATGTATGCGTTTAATATTCCCTCATCAGTTTCGTTGTGAACCAAATCAACTTTTTCTATTGTTTCCGTCTTGCTTTCAGCTACAGATATCGTCGTCGCATACTGAGTTCCTGAGTATTCCACGATTAAATGAAATCACATTGTTTGCTGTTTGACTTAATCCGCGAAAGACAAAATTTGTTTTTTTCTACAAACATTCGATAACGGACGAAAAACATTGCGAAGTAACGAAAAAAAGTCAATGCTAATACTGGTTGTTTTTTAAGTTAGATCATCAAATCTGTTGAAACATCAATAATGAGTGCGAAAAAATGAACGGACGACTCTTATTATTAGTCAATTATATTGTCAATCAATAACATAGGATTCAATCATTACCGATACAGTCATAAGAAATACAACGAGAGTACGGTATTCATTAAATATGCTTTTTAAACATTCGAGATATATGATTAGCCTAGTTTTATCATTATCATCTTCGAATCAAACAAACAAACAGCGTATAGTGGAAAGATTATTGAATTATTAATGACCTTGTTGTTTTCTTCTGTTCACCACCAAACGGAAGTTATGTTCGGTCCAATGAAAAACAAATGTGCAATACGGAGACGTGATCAAACTCCATCAAAAAAATTTGATTGACACTTTCTATTTGATAAGTAACGTTAATGACTTAAACAGGAAACATAAAAGTAAAGTCGATATATCGAACATATCAAATCTCTCTTTCTCGATGGACACATTTCGTATTTAAAAATAGTCGAAAGTGTCATCCTTGTCGAATCATTGTAGTGTATAAAACCCGCAAATGATGTTTTCCACATGTCTTAATTAATATTTGATTATAATTCCGCGAGAAATATTTACATATATAAAGCAAAATAACCTTCGTTAATTACACTAAAAAAACATGCTTTTTACCTGTACATTACAAACACATCTATGAACAAGTCATGCGGAACATCTGTTTACATATTTTTCATATTACCAACGAGTATGACTTTTTTTATAGTCACTTCCGTTGCATATTTCTTCTATAAACGACGAACGCGTACAAAATCTACACGTCTTTGTTTTTTTTCTCATCACTGATATTACTCAGCGTTGTGCACATAGTGTTACAGCCGTTTTGAAAATATTCTACTCGGTTTAATATCTAAACAAATATGGGAGGAGTCTCAAGTTCGTATTTAAACTGAATTGTACCATCAAAATCTATTTCGACAATCCATTAGGTTATCCTGGTCGTCCTGGGCCTATTGGTCATCTACAGACCTCTTCTGGTAGGAATGTTAATATAAATGGTCGACCATATTTCTGCGAGAAACGTTTGGGTTCTGGTGGCTTTGGTACTGTATAGATCTGAAGATTTATAGAAAACAATGATATATTTTCTTCTTTAATCTGACAAAATAGGTGCTGTGTATCGATCAAGAGCACCAAATGGAACGCCAGTTGCTGTAAAAGTAACAAGATTATCGGGCACAGGACGTGCACAAATGGAAGGTCGTGTCGAAGCTTTTTTAAATGAAGTCGGTCAATTGAATCGATTACGACGAGAAACACGACACGTGGTTGTTATTCATGATTTTGCTTTTGACCCTCGACTTGGAGAAGGTACGATTTTTTCGATCGTTTTTACTGAAGAATTCTGCTTTTTATTCATTTGTCTCAGCCTATATCGTCATGGAGTTAGGTAATGAGAATCTAACGACACTGATTGATCGACTACGTCAGATGACTGGTACAGGCGGTGGAGCTATTGATGGAGAGATGATTCACGCATTTTGGCAACAAATGGTTAGTATTGTTGGCACACTACACAAGAATCGAATTGTTCACATGGATTTGAAACCAGACAATTTTATTTTATTTGGCACAACGCTCAAAATTGCTGATTTAGGTATTGCTAGGAAAACGAGCGCTTTAGGGTAATTGATGAACATTATTGAAATTGTATAACAGTTCTTTTATTTCTGATAGTTACGGTCGACTTGGTACCGAAGGCTTTAGGTAAGTCGTCATTGTATCGATGAAAAACAAAGAAATTGAATTTTGTTTTTCAAAAGTGCACCAGAAGTCATGCGTGATATTCCTGGCGCTCCACGTTACTATACACCGAAAGCAGATATTTGGTCATTAGGAGCTATTCTTTATTATATGGTCTATGGAGCCGTACCTGGATATCATCCAGCAGCTGCTAATCCACCCTATCGACAACGACCCTATCCAGATCACCTTTTGGTTTCGATGCTTCGTCGTACTTTGGTATTTCATCCAAATCACAGAGCTGATATACACGAAGTAGCAAATCATCCATTTACTCGACAATAAGAAAAATATCTTGATTGTTCTTGTATTTTCGTAATCTGACCAGCAATTTTTCTTCATTTTCGTAAATTATTGATTAATGGAGACAGTTTTGTTACGCATATAAATAAAAAAGGCTACGAAAATCGCAAAGAATGATATGTCAAACGATTCTTTAAACAGAGAGAGAAGAAATACAATGAAACTTAAGTTACTCTTTTTATTCATAAAAAAATATGCTTTCAAAATTATCAGTATACATACGAATAAAAACATTAACAGACTTTACATTCTTTAGGAGTTACACTTGCTTCGCCGCATATTTCTGTGTCCATTGACTTGCTGTTTCTTCAAATTGCTTTCTATCCGTCTCACAGCATTTCAATGCTTCTCGATTCAGTCCATGATCAAGATTTGGATCGGTCAATAACGAACATATTGATAACAGTAGAGCACGGATACTGAATGCAGGAGACCACTGTGAATGGAGAATATCAAGACAGATCTCGCCTTTCTTGCTAATGTTTGGATGATAAATCGGTGTGGTGAACTGAACTTGTGGTGGCTTGAATGGATAGTCGGGTGGGAAATCAATGACAAGATAGAATCTGCCACCGGCATAGGGAGTTTGTGGTGGTCCGTCGATGTAGCCAGTCCAATGTGTAATGTCGTTGTCTTGATCTTTGGGTTTGGCAAAGCAGAGAGGGGCTGGATCTTTTTGAAGTTGACTGTACTGAATAAGGAGTCGTTTGAGAAGTGCCATGTGTTATTCAAAACAAAGTATAATTTAAAATTTAAAGTATTAACAGTGATGAAAAAAAAACAATGCTTGCCAAAAATGTGCGTGCATAGTATTTATATAGTGAAGGAAAGGAAAAAACCTGACAGTGTAGTGGGAAAAAATGCGTGCGTGTTTGTCATATTTTATCCAATAAACGGTAAACATAATGTCATGCATCATTCACGATTAGAGTTGCGTTCTTCCTTTCTTCTTTCTTCGTCATTGGAAGATTCTTTCACGTAATATGACGAAACTGGTATCTGATTGTGTAACTGAACGGAAGAAAACGCTGCGTCTTGCCTGAAATTTACATTCTCAACATGTCACTATCATATCACAAATATTCAAAGTAGATCATGACGAATGACAAAAGACCTCGTCTCAAAACAATGACAGAGCATATCTCTGATAACAGACATAAAGTAAAAAATGCATTTTAAACAACAAAGCGTCCATGATGAAAGTTATCCGATTAGATTTCTGCGTCTTTTTCATTGCAACAACGGTAACTTTAGTCTCGTCATTGAATTGTTCTAGTTGTTCATTACGTGTGTTTGATTATTATATAACACCTGACAAAATTCCCGATTTTTCATACTGTACAACAAATATAACTACACAAAAGTTTTGTTCGCTGAACTTTTACTCAGATGACAATCGTAAGACAAGCAAATTACGTGCCTATCCAAACGATGGTATTGAACATGTCAGCGTTCCTTATATACTAGCTGGATTCGATGTGCCCAAGGATTTCAACGGTAATTTCGGTATGGGTCTTCTATATCAATGCTTGACAGATAATTGTAATCATCCACAAACAATTCTGAAACGAATACTACAAGCAACAACGATTGAAACATACCAACCTGTTCCATTACTTTCATCATCCGAGCCTCCCACGTGCTTTACATATAATAATTTTACAAGTATCGATATTTGCCGTCCGTCGTTTCGTAGAGACCAGTCATCACGTTCAAATGATAGTTGTTCAACGTATTGTGTAACGTCTATTCGAATTGATGCAACTGATTTGAAGACTGAAAGATTGTGCGCGTATTGTGAACAACAACCAATGGAACGATTTACGTATATTGATGAAAGAGTGTTCTTACTGAACGAACGAACAAGTCGTTTACAACAACTGGAATTCGTTTGTAATTCGAGTAGTTATTGCAATTCATTAGAAAACATACGAAAAATTCAACAGCAATACAAAATCGAATTCGATTTCGACAAATTCGATGAGAAAAGCGCTGCAACAATGTTAAGTACATCTATCCTTGGATATTTTCTACTCTTTTATATAGTAGATATCACACGTGTAATTGTATTGTAATAAAAGCTCATTTTAAATCAAAAAATCAAGTTCAACTGATGCATTATCATAAAGCCTCATCCAGTCTTGTGAGCAAAAGTCTTGTTCATTCACATATTGGCAGAACTTCCATATCCACTCTTCCTTTGTAATTGATTCATATTGCTTAATAAATTGAACGATAAATTTTCTATTGCGATAATCCAATTTTAACAACCATTGCTGCCCATCTCGGGTAAATAATGTTGCACTTTGTTGATGAACACTAGCTTCACCCCACAGAACGAACCGATACGCATTTAACGACGAACTTTGTCTCATATCATACATTGGAATAAGTGAATTCTGTTCGATATACACTGGTATACGGTACAAACTGCTGGTATCTTCCTCAATAAAAGTTTCCGATGAATATGTCTTTGATGTATTGAAGTAATTTATCCATTGGTTTGTTGAACTTTTTGGCAACCATACACGTTGAACTTGACCAGGAGACGGGTCTCGCGTAACCGGTACAACGTAGATATTTGGTCCGAGAAAATAGGATTGAGACGATCCTGCTTGAGTATCATCGCATGGCTTCATCAATGTACCGTTTCGGCCGATCGTTACTATTGTACCTTGAGAATAGAGATAAGGTATCAATTGATAGTGAATATTCACCCACGAGCGATAAATATCTACTGTTTCATTATCGAAATTCCAAGGACGATGTTCTCCTGTGCCACCATTTTCCATAAATGAACTTAGCGCACCAACAGCTGTCCAACGGAGAAAAACTTGTTTTGTTCGACCCAATGGACCAGAACTATTATCAAAACGATAGCCACCGATATCAGAACCAAATCCAACGTAATTCTTACGACCACTTTCGAGCATATAACGAAGTGCTGTTTGTAATCCCTCATAAGTAGCATCTTCATCACCCACCCAACCCATAAAAACAACATCTTTCGGAGAAAATTCTTCGTCATGATCAATCGGACGCGACATGATTAACGCTTCAGGACCGATTAATTGTCGTAGAATTTGAAATGTATCATTATAATACGCAGTTCGATACTGTTTCCACGTCACACTCGAATCGTTCACTTGAATGATATATGGATCGCTACCATCAGCCTAAACAATCTCAAAATGATTACCATCAAAGACTTATTCCATAAATAGACATATACTTTGAATGCATGGATGGGTCCAACCGTATCTACTAGTATTTTGATTTGACTATGCCACCAATCTACAGCTTGAGGATTAAAGTAATTCAACAAACGTCCATTACCGTGCCACCAATGAAGTGTTTTGTTGAACAAAAATCCATGCTCTTGCGCGTAGGAATAATTCGGTGAATCAATGTTAATGAATGAAGTCATCCACAAGATAATGTGAGTGTTTTTTGCTCGAAATTCGTCGAGCATTTGACGTATGGATGGAAATTTCTTTCGATCAAATACAAATGTATTGAAATTTGTCGACCAATGTGAATCAATATTAACTGCACCAAACGGAATTTGATAGCGATTGTAAGTATCGTACATTGTTTGAATATTCGTTTGATTTGAACGGTCCGATGATAACCAAATCATATGATAATGAGCCCATTCCGCATAGGGTAATGTCGTCGAAGAGATAACCAACGGACAACAAAGAAGAATCAGTAAAACGAACATTCTCGCTGATGAAATGTGAAAAGAACGCAGATCTTTTCTATACAAAGATAACGATCAGACTTGTTTACATCGAGATATTCTTTTTCTTTTCTTTTCCTTTGAATCTTAAACGCATCGAGGTTGAAAATATCTGATTGGCTATAGTGTGCAGAATCTATGTAAATAGACTAATTCGAACATTTGAACGAGAAACAAACATTGTTGTTACGACGGTTCTACGACATTACCGCGCATGACATTTCGGCGCGTAGTGTATAAACGACACTTTCGCGGCGCCCTCACCCTCATTTTGCACATGCGCTGTAATGTCGCGCGCGGAAATATCGTGTCACGTGTCCTCCGACGACAACTAACACAGAAATATTGCTCGGCATCACCAGTGTTACAGTTGGAGAATAAGCTAATCCAAATGTCGCGATTTCGCCTGCTGTACCAGTTTGTTTCGTTTCTTCGTCGACTTGAATGACATTTGGATCAGTATCGTTGATATTATAGAATAGATACTGACGTGTATGATTCAATCGATTTGTCGTGAGATAGCCGATAGGTAGTGATTGTTGACTAAACTTTGGATCAAGTTGTGTAGGATAGGATAGAGTCACAACTGCAGTTGTCCCTATTGGATTTGGTAAATGCAACCAACTGGTAGCAATGAAACCACGAACGTATCGATTATATGCAGATTGAGAAACTATTTTCCATGAAATCAATGTTCCAAGTGAATGACCGACGAGTACAATATCTACGAATTGAACATTTTGAGACATTCCATTATGTAGATTTGTTATTAATTGAGAAATAACATTGGCATTTGCATCGACGGTTATGTCAGTGGCCAGGGGCTTTGAACTTAAACCAATTCCAATTCGATCGATATTCAAAATAACAATATCTCCACCACTATTCTCAATGACATAGTTAACATATGAATAATTCGGTGATTGATAAGGAAATGTCCAGTACGTGTGATCGTAGGTATAACCATGAATTGTCAGATGTACTGTTTTATGACTATTCAATTGAATACCTTGTTTCGGGCAAAACCATGTAGCAATTGATTCATTATTCTATGTATTAGATAAGAGGATGTTCGGAAGGTGAACAGTGACATTTTTCTGTTCACAATCAACATCTGCATTGATAGAGAATATACATAAGCGAATGATCAAAAATACGAATATCCATACTTGCGACATCGTATGTGTTTGTTTTAGTTGGAAATAAATTACGTGTGTCATGATCAATACTAAACAAACTTTTGGGCTACGTGGGCGTCATATTGTAACGATAGTTATAGATTTTTCGGTCTAATATCATTTATCAGAAAGTTTAGCTGAGGGAACGAGATACACGTTTGAAACTTCTTCCGCTGTAAATAAAAAAATGTCAATACCTGTATTAACAGTAATTTTTCTTTTGTGATATATTCACACATTGATTTTTCATCATATTCATGCGATAACTATAGTCCCCACTCGCGAATATTGACTAGTGTTTATCATCATCGAGTGTTAATTTGTTTACATATGTAAAAGAGATGAAATAAAACTTAAATTCGATTCTCTCTGAAGCTGAAATGATTCATTTTGTTTTCGGACTCAACTACAAATGTTCAAGAAGATTCTAAAGGCGTTTACCTACGCATCATGTAGTCACTTGAATATAGGATTGATAGAGATACGAATAGCAAATTAAAACTAGATAAAAAGTGTTCAATTTGATTATTATTTATTTAAATGCTCGAAAAACAATGGGATGTGATGATCCTCATTCTGAATTTTGTTTTCATAGTGCAACTGATACACGATCTGAGAATATTTCCAATCAAGAATTATTAACGATTAGCATATTCAATTATTAGTTTAAACGTTCAATCCTTGTGATCCAGAAAAAGTGGACATTTTCCTATATGAAGACTTTTTTGCATATACAAATGATTTAATTCTTGTTTGCTATAAACCCTGAAAAGTATCGAATCAATCATACCGACAGTCAAAATGATTTGGGATGCTGCTGCATATACCGTGGCATTTTTTCAGATCATGTCTTCCAAGTCAGTTGATGTTATCAATCGTTCTGTGAACTTCACTGTCGTTTTCTTCAGTAGTTGTTTTAAAAAATGTATAGAAATGTTAATCACGTGTTTCACTAACGTATTATAACACACATTTTTGTCATTCTCTTTGTTCAAAGAACACGATTTTCACGAAACACTATCATTTGATCCATTCGATGTATCCCGATTACGACGAATGCCGCAGCAAGTGTTGTATCTCGATGATGCAATCGAAAAGGTAAACAGCGCACATCGCCACTAATGACATACGTAGTTTACGTCAATATACTCTCTTTTTCGTTCTGTTCCTACATATACGAAACATCTTTCTTGAGATCTTATCTTCTTTTGTAGTGAAAGATTGCTTCGATAGAGATGACTAGCAAAGTTATATCTGTTGACATCGAACATTTTTGTATGCTGAAAAACTATACGAATTGTAAGCAAAAACATATTTGAAATTGAAATACCAGCAAGTTCTCTGATTGAAATCAGTTTGTGCCAACAAAATTCACATACAGCATTGCACCCCCGACTATCATCCCCTTCAAAAGGTAAAGATGATCGTAGATATTATAAAAGTTGAGTACACAACGAAAAGGCATAGATAAACTCACTTTTCTATAAGTATAAGTAATCAAACATGGTATTCTGTTTGTTTTGAGAATAAAAGAGACTTTCATATCATCTTGGTATTCTTTTGCTCAAAGATTTACTCATGGAAGCTGTACAAGACCCTGTTTGTAAGCAAGAATCCGTCGCAAATGATGATTTCATTATCGAAGTATTACGTTCAGAAGAGAATGCTTATGCATGTGCAAGATTGATCGCTGAAGCATTTGCAAAGTCGAATCCCATGACTGTTTTCAAAGGAATATCAGCCGAAGTGCATTTCGAAAAGATTGCATTACCATTGGCTTTATCTGTGCTTAATCAAGAACTTTCATTACTTGTTCGGAAACATTCCACTGATGAAATCATTGGATGTATTTTGTCTACAGATCTGTATCTTAAATCGATTTGTTCCATGACAAACACAACCGGCATTGCACATGAAGATTTAATTGCTGATCTCGACAGAATGAGTTATGAATATTTCAATGCGACAGAGCAACTAACTCGAAATTCAGTAATACATTTTCTGTTACACGCAACGAAAATAGGCGAAGAAGGTAACGGTGTGGGTAGTTATTTAATACGCGAGACTTGTAAATATGCTCGCGAGATTAAAGGTTTCAAATATGCACACGCACAGACAACAAATCCCGCTATGAAACATATTTACGATAAAATAGGTGGTGAAGTAATATCGCAAATTGATCCTGCTACTTGGATGTGGAAAAACTGTGGCAATTCTGATGAATATCCTTTCAAAACATGGACTGCTGGACCTATGCCGAACATATGCGTTAAATTATAACTCGGAGTTGTAACACGACTTAAAAAATAAAAGAAACATAATTACTCTTACTAATAACCTCGTAATCTTTTGAACCATCTGACAACATATGTTATTGACAGTGGAATTGTTTATTTCTAATTACTAAATACAACATTCATAGCTAGAATAATGTTTAGATCAATTTCAGTTTAGAACTCTCCAACAGCAGTATTGAGTCTTGCTGTTGCTACTGGTAACGCAGATTTCCGACGATCAGAATGGCCATACTGAGTAATACAAGGTGGTTTTATTGTCAGCGTATGAATGGCGTTCTTTTCGTGAGATTTGATTTTGAACATTCGAAAAAGTTTCTCTCGATAAACACCACCAGAAAGGGTGTAGAGAAAGAATGGAACAAAGTAATCACATTGCTGCCATGCGACAAATATTAATCGAATCCCAATGATAAACAGTGTTCGAGATGATGGTATAAATGTATTTATTAGATATATAATACCAAATGGTAATGAAATAACCATATGAATAGTAATTTGTATGATTAACATTCGCGCTAGTTGACTTTCCGTTCGACGATTTTGACTCGAACCTGCTATCGGTTGTATTCGTTTAAGTTGTCGTCGAATATTCAATATCGTTAAAACACCGAATATTATCATGATGACTGGTGCTAAAATATAATAAATCGCAATTTGGCTAAAAGCATATACTGTTGTTGGCATAGTTGACAGTTGTACACATAATTGTAGCGTAGAATTGAATTCATAGATGAACATCATAGGTAACATGTAGAGTGCACATAGAAGTGAAGTACATACGATAAAATATTGTGCGATTCGAACGTTACTGATTGCGCGAAGTTTGATTGATGTTGAGCTTGAACAAAAACGATCGAACGCTGCTAGAGTCAGCATTAGATTTGCTTGCATAGGTAAAACAAATAGCAGATAAGGGTTTAATTTGCAGCCAATAGATGTGTTGATCCAGAGGATAGAGTAACGTCGTAAGATTTGTGTTGGACATAGAATACATGTATAAAGAATGCTTGAAAACGAAAAAGTGAGAAAATAATGAGTGCATGCTGATGATCGAAGTGTTCGAGTGGATAGAACACATATATTCAATAGATTTGTGATGATCGCAAGTGTAAAATGAATCGGTTGAATATAAATTGTCGTTTGGTCAACTTTTTCAGCGAGGGTGCTCATGTTATATGTAAGATTTTGTTTTTCTATAGAACAAGATAGAGTTTTTCCACGGTGTTAAAAAGGATCTGCTTGAACTGTTATATCATTGTAGAACATCTGTTGTGTTATTCAACAAGAATTAGCTAATCACACTTATTAAATGAAAGGGATGTACGTCACAGATTAACGTTGAGTTATTTATGTCGAAAGAGTACTTTTTTAACATTAAAAAAGATTTCACGTTTCAACAAGCTTGTCACAAGCGATTATTTAAGACGTCATCAAAAGATAAAAAGATTATATATAATGAGGATGAGTAAGTAGATTCGTATATTGGACTTTCAGTTTATCGTCCCACATTTAATTTGTTTAATTACGTGTTTTCTTGAAGAGATAGGTACGCAATTCATGACTATATAAGAATAAATCAATCAGATCAATAACAAGACTTAACGCAGGTAAGATGAGAAGTGCATGAAAAACAATATATGAAATACCATTTCCATCCCAATTAATCACACCAATGATATAAATTGGTATCCAACCACAAAAGAAGATCACATACATAAATAGCATATGTTTCAATAATCGAGTATCTCGCTGACTAGACACCAATCCTACTGCATCTCCTCCTTGATTTTCAGCTTGAATACGTCGTGTTGAACGATGAACAGAATAGAAAATAAGACTATTAGATATTGCTAAGAATATTCCTGGTAGAACTCCAACAATGAACAGAACATAGATTTGATAGTTAAGTTCAAGACCGGATATGAAGCAATGCTAAAATAAATACAAGATAGAAAATGATTTCGTTAATCAAATCGTTCGCTTTACTTCGAGACTGGAACCAAATTGAGGTAACGGTATGATTGCTGCAAATAACCATTGAACAACGATACACATAATTGCCCATTTCTTTTTTCGAAATACAACACTTCTGTGATACCGAATAGCACAAAGTAGATTCAACGAAACGACACAGAGAGCATAAATGAATTGACAAACGACCAATGTCTGCAGATAGAGTATGACTAGACATGATTTCTCTGTCCATAGAATATCCGCATGGAATGTACTCATAAAGTAATAGATCGCCCAGAACGAAGCACAGACGAAGATAGTGATGCTCACATTCAGACTGAGAAAATGAAGTGGAGTATGAAAACGTCGAATGAAAATGAATGGTAACGAATAAAGAATCGATCCAATCGAAGTAAAACCGAGAAGAATGATTTTGATATAAACTAAGAGAATTATAATTTGTCTGTCGTTCATTTTGAGGATTTTTGATTTTGAAGAAGATTCTCGCAAGCGATGCGTTCTAGTGCATGTTATAAATGACTATTTATGTGAGATATTTTTGATGACTAATGAATGTCATTAAAGTTTATTTCGACTGTGCTCAGTGGGTGGATATATGGCATTGATGTTGCAAGAAGTTCATCGAGGCAAATGTGAAAAAAACAGGATTTATCCTATGTTGAAAAGAATGAAGATGTTGTATGTATGTATATGAAGCATAGAGTAATGAGAATAATTATTGATGCTAAAAAGAAGATTCTTATTATCTATCTGCAGGACTGTATAGAACAAAAAACACAACTAACAGAAAAATGTTGAATCGAGCGTATGTGAATGTTACTATAGTGATACTCCAGGTTTTTTTCTCCAAATCTTTATTTGAGTGTGTATTACAGATTCATCCGACCATATCTGTTTTCGTGTGTTGCTTTAACGATTGCAAGATGCAGACAAAGGGTGAGGGTGTGATGATGTTAGCTTGGTTGTGAGAATAATAGATGGTCGGATGTATCATTGTTTGTGTGACGACAATGTGTGAGATAGAGAGTGCGTGTGAGGGAAAACAATTTGTGATGAAGGGTGGAATGTCGGAATAATTGAAAGATAGAGTTTATTTTACTGAGGAAGAGTAGTAAGTTTGGTAAATGGTTGAAAAATAAAATATGAAAGATGTGTATACTATCGGAACGGTAGTATGCGATATGGACGTACAATTTATGTAAGATACAACATTACTGGTATCGTGGGTGCGAAAGATGTTGAGTCTCGTTTTAGTTTAATCCGCAGGCGATTGATTTGTCGATCATTTTGAATAGCAGTGCGTTGGAAGACTGTATAAGAGAAGAGAATGTTCTCGTCGCACGATAAGTATAAAGTTTACCTGTTGCGGCGCATCTGGGATACAGATACGTGTGATCTCTTTTTCTTGAGTTTTAAAAGATGGTGAAGAGAGTCAGTACAGGTAATAGCTTATGAGATAGCGTGACATATTAACTAGTGGTACAACATCTTCTCAGTGAAAGAACTGAAATTGAAAACATTAGTTCTGAAAAGAATCCCATTTTTACAGAAGTAGTCCAGAAGTTGATTATCAAATTTAACGTATTAGTATAAAGTAGAAAGATTTTATTGCTGCAATGAGTTCTACAGTTTAATGGTGGTCTCAATTAATACTGATGATCTGGTAAATTATCTGAGCTAATGATTCTTTACATATACGATATACGCATTGATGATTCGATTAGAAATCATCTAGTAATATCAATAACGCCTATTCGACTTCGTTATGGCTCTAGATAAGTGTGTCTGACGCAAAAACGTTCATCAGATACTTCAAAAGCGTGCTAATAAACCAAGTGTGAGTAGCGAACTCTTATCACAAGAGTGCAACCTTAGCTTTGTATCTTTTTATTCCAATTACCTGTAGATTGGGACCAAATTGAGGCGATGGTATTACTGCTTTAAACATCAATATATACTATGGCAGATTTTCTTGATAAATAATCATTGTTTGAAAATCTTAGTTGACTGCAATGACTATGAAAAAAGAACATGTATTCCTTGTAACACTCGCTCACAATTACGTCTAAGCTCCAAATAAGCAAAAAACACTATAAATTTCCTTTCGTTCGTTTTAATTCACAAATTCAATATAACCGATCTACAGAATACGTGATGACATGTCTCTTCACATAAGATTTCTAGATTTATTGAAATATTTCGTGATTATATAACAATTCAAAGTCACAGACTCATTTTAAAACCTTTCTTCGTATAACCAATTCGTAATAATCTTGTTTTCCCATTCAATGAAAACTGATTTTCAGATAGATCAAGCCGTTGTAATCTATTATTAGCACTCAACATCTTCTCAAGACTATCGAGACATCTATCATCCAAGCGATTACCAGCCAAACCTAGCACCTCTATCGAAGTTTTGTTATCCATTGCATTAAATAAAACTTCGATTCCTCTATGTTCGATATTATTATAACCAATATGAAGATCTTTCAATGTTCGATTATAGCGAATCACTTCTGCTAATGATTGAGCGCCTAAATCTNGATTGTAAGTATCGTACATTGTTTGAATATTCGTTTGATTTGAACGGTCCGATGATAACCAAATCATATGATAATGAGCCCATTCCGCATAGGGTAATGTCGTCGAAGAGATAACCAACGGACAACAAAGAAGAATCAGTAGAACGAACATTCTCGCTGATGAAATGTGAAAAGAACGCAGATCTTTTCTATACAAAGATAACGATCAGACTTGCTTACATCGAGATATTCTCTTTCTTTTCTCCTCCTTTGAATCTTAAACACATCGAGGTTGAAAATATCTGATTGGCTATAGTGTGCAGAATCTTCGTAAATAGACTAATGCGAACATTTGAATGAGAAACAAACATCGTTGTTACGACATCATCACCATCACCTCATCCTTTTCTAAAAAATATACTGCAGAAGCAAAACTGATTAAACATTAATAGGAAAAAAAGAATGTTCATTTATTCAAAAGTGTTGTTGAGTCCAATCGAGTGCCTTTTGATACCAGTCTTTAGCATTTGAGTGTAAGTTAATATTATGACCAGCGTTTGAAGGACAGGATAGAGTCACAACTGCATAGATGCAACCAACTGGCGGCAATGAAACCACGAACATATCGATTATATGCATGATGCAGAAAGTATTTTCCATGAAATCAATGTTCCAAGTGAATGACCGACGAGTACAATATCTGTGAATTGAACTGTAGGTTTGTTATTAACTGAGAAATAACATTGACATTGACATCGATGATTATGTCAGTGGCCTGGGACTTTGAACTTAAACCAATTCCAATTCGATCGATAATTAAAACAACAATATCTTCATCACTATTCTGAATGGCATAGTTAACATATGAATAGTTCGGTGACTGATAAGGAAACACCCAGTACGTGTGATCGTAGGTATAACCATGAATTGTTAGATGTACTGTTTTATGACTATTCAATTGAATACCTTGTTTTCGATAAAATCATGTAGCAATTCATTCATTATTGTATGTATTAGATAAGAGGATGTTTGGAAGGTGAACAGTGATATTTTTCTGTTCACAATCAACATCTGTATTGATAGATAATATACATAAGCGAATGATCAAAAATACGAATATTCATACTTGCGACGTCGTATGTGTTTGTTTTAGCTGTAAATAAATTACGTGTGTCATATGGTTCGCTGAATATGATTATTTACATATCGTCATGTGTGTCATGATCAATACTAAACGAACTTTTGGGCTATGCGAGCGTCATATTGTAACGATAGTTATAGATTTTTCGATCTAGTAGTCATTTATCAGAGAGATTAGCTTAGGGAACGAGATACACGTTTGAAACTTCTTCCGCTGTAAATAAAAAAAAGTCAATACCTGTATTAACGGCAGTTTTTGTTTTGTGAAATATTCACACATTGATATTTCATCATGTTCATGCGATAACTATAGTCCCCACTCGTGAATATTGACTAGTGTTTATCATTAGCGAGTATTATTTTGTTTACATATGTAAAAGAGATGAAGCTGAAATGACTCATTTTGTTTCGGACTCAACTACAGATGTTCAAGAAGATTCTAAAGGCGTTCACTTACGCATCATATAGTCACTTGAATATAGGATTGATAGAAATACGAATAGCAAATTAAAACTAGATAAAAAGTGTTCATTTTGATTATCATTTATTTGAATGTTCGGAAAACAATGGGATGTGATGATCCTCTTTCTGAATTTTGTTTTCATAGTGCAACTGACACATGATCTGAGAATATATTTGCAATCAAGAATTGTTAACGATTAACATATTCAATTATTAGTTTAAACGTTCAATCCTTGTGATCCAGAAAAAGTGGACATTTTCCTATATGAAGACTTTTTTTGCTATAAACTCTGAAAAGTATCGAACCAATCATACCGACAGTCAAAATGATTTGGGATGCTGCTGCATACCGTGGCATTCTTTCAGATTGTGTCTTCCATCACAATTGATGTTATCAATCGTACTGCGAATTTCACTGTCGTTTTCTTCAGTAGTTGTTTAAAAAATGCATAGAAATGTTAATAAGGTATTTCATTAACGCATTATACCACGATTACGACGACTGCAACAAGTGTTGTATCTCGATGATGCATTCAAAAAGGTAAACAGCGCACATTGTCACTAATGACATAAGTAGTTTACGTCAATATACTCTCGTTTTCGTTCTATGCAGAAAAAAAATACCATAGAGTCCAACATATACGAAACAACTTTCTTGAGACCTTATCTTCTTTTGCAATGAAAGATTGCTTCGATAGAGATAACTAGCAAAGTTATATCTGTTATTGACATCGAAAATTTTTGTATGCTGAAAAACTATACGAATTGTAAGCAAAAACAAGTTTGAAATTGAAATCTGTTTGTGCCAACAAAATTCACATACAGCATTGCACCTCGACTATCACCACCTTCAAAAGGTGAAGATGATCGCAAATATTGTAAAAGTTGAGTACACAACGAAAAGGCATAGATAAACTTACTTTTCTATAAGTATAAGTAAGCAAACATGGTATTCTATTTGTTTTGAGAAAAAAAAGAGACTTTCATATCATCTTGGAATTCTTTTGCTCAAAGATTTACCCATGGAAACTGTGCGAGACCCTGTTTGTAAGCAAGAATCCGTCGTAAATGATGATTTCATTGTCGAAGTATTATGTTCAGAAGAGAATGCTGAAGCATTTGCAAACTCGAATCCCATGACTGTTTTTCAAGGAATATCAGCTGAAGTGCACTTTGAAAAAATTGCATTACCATTGGCTTTATCTGTGCTTAGTCAAGAACTTTCATTACTTGTTCGAAAACGTTCCACCAATGAAATCATTGAATGTATTCTGTCTACAGATCTGTATCTTAAATCGATTTGTCCAATAACAAACACAACTGGCATTGCACATGAAGATTTTATTGCTGATCTCGACAGGGCAACTAACTCGAAATTCATTAATACATTTTCTTTTGCACGCAACGAAAATAGGCGAAGAAGGTAAAGGTGTGAGTAGTTATTTAATATGCGAGACCTGTAAATATGCTCGCGAGATCAAAGGTTTCAAATATGCACACGCGCAGACAACAAATCCAGCTATGAGACATATTTACGATAAAATAGGTGGTGAAGTAATATCGCAAATTGATCCCGCTACTTGGATGTGGAAAAACTGTGGCAATTCTCATGAATATCCTTTCAAAACATGGAATGCTGGACCTCTACCGAACATATGCGTTAAATTATAACTCGCAATTGTAACACGACTTAAGAAATAAAAAAGAAACATAATTACTTTTACTAATAATCTCGTAATCTTTTGCACCATCTGACAACATATGCTGTTGACAGCGTAATTGCTTATTTCTAATTACTAAACACAACATTCACAGCTGGAACGATTTTTAGGTCAATTTCAGTTTAGAACTCTCCAACAGCAGTATTGAGTCTTGCTGTTGCTACTTGTAACGTAGATTTACGACGATCAGAATGACCATACTGAGTAATACCAGGTGGTTTTCTTGTCAGCGTATTAATGGCGTTCTTTTCGCGAGAATTGATTTTGAGCATTCGAAAAAGTTTCTCTCGATAAACACCACCAGAAAGGGTGTATAGGAAAAATGGAACAAAGTAATCACATTGCTGCCATGCAACAAATATTAATCGAATCCCGGTGATAAACAGTGTTCGAGATGATGGTATAAATGTATTTATTAGATATATGATACCGAATGGTAATGAAATAACCATATGAATAGTAATTTGTATGATTAACATTCGCGCTAGTTGACTTTCCGTTCGACGATTTTGACTCGAGCCTGCTATCGGTTGTATTCGTTTAAGCTGTTGTCGAATATTCAATATCGTTAAAGCACCGAATATCATCATGATTATTGGTGCTAAAATATAATAAATCGCAATTTGACTAAAAGCATATACTGTTGTTGGCATAGTTGACAGTTGTACACATAATTGTAGCGTAGAATTGAATTCATAGATGAACATCATGGGTAACATGTAGAGTGCGCATAGAAGTGAAGTACAAACGATAGAATATTGTGCGATTCGAACGTTGCTGATTGCGCGAAGTTTGATTGATGTTGAGCTTGAACAAAAGCGATCGAACGCTGCTAGAATAAGCATTAGATTTGCTTGCATAGGTAAAACAAATAGTAGATAAGGGTTTAATTTGCAGCCAACAGATGTGTTGATCCAGAGGATAGAGTAACGTCGTAAGATTTGTGTTGGACATAGAATACATGTGTAAAGAATGCTTGAAAACGAAAAAGTGAGAAAGTAATGAGTGCATGCTGATGATCGAAGTGTTCGAGTGGATAGAACACATATATTCAATAGATTTGTGATCATCGCAAGTGTAAAATGAATCGGTTGAATATAAATTGTCGTTTGGTCAACTTTTTCAGCGAGGGTGCTCATTTTGTTTTTCTATAGAACAAGATAAAGTTTTTACACGATGTTAAAAAGGATCTGCTTGAACTGTTATATCGTTGTAGAACATCTGTCGTGTTATTCAACAAGAATTAGCTAATCACACTTATCAAATGAAAGGGATGTACGTCACAGATTAACGTTGAGTTATTTATGTCGAAAGAGTACTTTTTTTAACATTAAAAAAGATTTCACGTTTCGACAAGCTTGTCACAACTGATTATTTAAGATGTCATCAAAAGAAAAAAAGAGTATAATGAGGTTGAGTAAGTAGATTTGTATATTGGACTTTCAGTTTGTCGTCCCACATTTAATTTGTTTGATTACGTGTTTTCTTGAAGAGATAGGTACGTAATTCATGATTATATAAGAATAAATCAATGAGATCAACAACAAGACTTAACGCAGGTAAGATGAGAAGTGCATGAAAAACAGTATACGAAATACCATCTCCATCCCAGTTAATAACACCAATGATATAGATTGGAATCCAACCACAAAAGAAGATCACATACATAAAAAGCATATGTTTCAATAATCGAGTATCTCGCTGACTAGACACCAGTCCTACTGCATCTCCTCTTTGATTTTCAGCTCGAATACGTCGTGTTGAACGATGAACAGAATAGAAAATAAGACTATTAGATATTGCTAAGAATATTCCTGGTAGAACTCCAACGATGAACAGAACATAGATTTGATAGTTAAGTTCAAGACCGGATATGAAGCAATGCTAAAACAAATACAAGATAGAAAATGATTTTATTAATCAAATCGTTCGCTTTACTTCAAGACTCGAGCCAAATTGAGGTAGCGGTATGATTGCTGCAAATAACCATTGAACAACGATACACATAATTGCCCATTTCTTTTTTCGAAATACAACACTTCTGTGATACCGAATAGCACAAAGGCGATTCAGCGAAACGATACAGAGAGCATAAATGAATTGACAAACGACCATTGTTTGCAGATAGAGTATGACTAGACATGATTTCTCTGTCCATAGAATATCCGCATAGAATGTACTCATAAAGTAATAGATCGCCCAGAACGAAGCACAGACGAAGATAGTGATGCTCACATTCAGACTGAGAAAATGAAGTGGAGTATGAAAACGTCGAATGAAAATGAATGGTAACGAATAGAGAATTGATCCAATCGAAGTAAAGCCGAGAAGAATGATTTTGATACAAACTAAGAGAATTATAAGTTGTCTGTCGTTCATTTTGAGGATTTTTGATTTTGAAGAAGATTCTCGCAAGCGACGCGCTCTAGTGCATGTTATAGACGACTATTTATGTGAGATATCTTTGATGACTAATGAATGTCGTTAAAGTTTATTTCGACTGTGCTCAGTGGGTGGATATATGGCATTGATGTTGCAGAAAGCGCATCGAGGCAAATGTAAAAAAGGTAGGATTTATCGTATGTCGAAAAGAATGAAGATGTTGCATGCATGTATGTGAACCATAGAGTAATGAGAATAATTATTGATGCTAAGAAGAAGATTCTTATTATCTATCTGCAGGACTGTATAGAACAAAAAAACACAACTAACAAAAAATGTTGAATCGAGCGCATGTGAATGTTACTATAATGATACTCCAGGCTTTTTCTCCAAATCTTTATTTGAGTGTGTATTACAGATTCATCTGACCATATCTGTTTTTTTAACGATTGCAAGATGCAGACAAAGGGTGACGGTGTGATGATGTTAGTTTGGTTGTGAGAATAATAGATGGTCGGATGCATCACTGTTTGTGTGACGACAATGTGCGAGATGGGTAGTGCGTGTGAAGGAAAAACAATTTGTGATGAATGGTGGAAAAGTACATTTTTCTAAAATAAAACTAATTGATGTCGGAATAATTGAAAGATAGAGTTTATTTTACTGAGGAAGAGTAGTAGATTTGTTATGGTTGAAAAATAGAATATGAAAGATGTTGAGTCTCGCCTTGGTTTAATCCGCAAGCGATTGATTTGTCGATCATTTTGAATAGTAGTGCGTTGGAAGACTGTATAACAGAAGAGAGTGCTCTTGTCGCACGACAGGTATAAAGTTTACCTGTTGCGGCGCATCTGAGATACAGATACGTGTGATCTCTTTTTCTTGAGTTTTAAAAGACGGTGAGGAGAGTCAGTACAGGTGGTAGCTTATGAGATAGCGTGAAAATAAGCAAGTGTGCACAGCAAAGTGGTACGAAGACAAGATATCATGTTCTGTTATTAGTTTGCTTGCAAGTTGTTAAAGTTAGCGGAACAATATCACAAGGGAAATACTAGTTTACCGTATTACTAAAAAAATTCGCATGAAAATTACGGCATAGTAAACGAAAAGCTTATGTTAGATTATCAATCACTTATTGGATTTGAGATCGCATTGTCATTCGAACTATATTAACTAGTAGTAGTCCAGAAGCTGATTATCAAATTTAACGTATTAGTAGAAAGTAGAAAGATTTGATTGCTGCAATGAGTTCTACAGTTTAGTGATGGTCGCAATCAATACCGATGAACCGGTAAATTATCTCAGCTAATGATTGTTTACGTATACGACCAACGCATTAACAATTCGATGAGAAACCATCTAGTGATATCAATAACGCCTATTCGACTTCGTTATGGCTCTAGGTAAATGTGTCTGACGGAAAAACGTTCATCAGATACTTCAAAACCGTACTAATAAAACCAAGTGTAAGTAGCGAACTCTTATCACAAGAGTGCAATCTCAGCTTTGTCTCTTTTTGTTCCAATTACGTGTAGATTGGAACCAAATTGAGGCGACGGTATTACTGCTTTAAACATCAATATATAATATGGCAGAAGATTTCTAGATTTATTGAAATTTTTCGTGATTATATAACAATTCAAAGTCACAGACTCATTTTAAAACCTTTCTTCGTGTAACCAATTCGTAATAATCTTGTTTTCCCATCCAATGAAAACTGATTTTCAGATAGATCAAGTCGTTGTAATCTATTATTAACACCTAACATCTTCTCAAGACTATCGAGACATCTATCATCCAAGCGATTACCAGCCAAACCTAGCACCTCTATCGAAGTTTTGTTATCCATTGCATTAAATAAAACTTCGATTCCTCTATGTTCGATATTATTATAACCAATATGAAGATCTTTCAATGTTCGATTATAGCGAATCACTTCTGCTAATGATTGAGCGCCTAAATCTGCTATACAATTTGATTCTAAGTCCAATACTTCAAGTGTATTGTTAATCAACAATGCGTGTTGTAGATGATCCACTCCTTTGCAATTAATTTGGTTTCCTTTTAGACATAATCGTTTAAGAATAAGATTCGAACGTAATGCATTTGCCAACAACTCAATTCCGTGCGATTTAATGAAATTATTACTTAAATTCAATACTGAACATTGTTTGTTTACGATTGCTTGACGGATGATGAACGGAATATCGTAGTCATTGAGCCGTAAATCAATTAAATTGATAGTAGAGTGTACCTGACATTGTGAAAGTATCATTTCGAGACGAGGATTAATATTTACACTTGGATCTAAGACGATCAAAACATATAATCGAATCTTTTTCAAATAAATCATTTCATTTACTCGATAGAATTTGCATCAGTTGCATTTTATTATTGAGTTGGAGACAGGCGTTGGCATGTTGGGCGTCAGCAGCTCGCAAATTGCTCAGCATTGTTTTCTGAGTCGAGCAGAACTCTTTCAATCCATGAATTTCATCGCTTAGTTCCTTTTTCTCGATTTCAAGTACATTCACACGATTAAAATATTCTTCATTTTGATTTTCACATTGTTGTAAGCGATCAGTAAGACTATTGATTGTATTTATCAAATGCGACAGAATCGGTCGCATATTTTCAAACGAGCATGTCGATAGATGTACACTGAGTTGATCTCGCGGTCCTTGCCAGGGACATTTCAAATCGGCAGCTGAACACGTGACGAAAGTTTTCAAACAGTATCGATTTGAATGCTCATCGAAGTTGCCCCGTTGAATATTCGTCTGTCGACAAGCTTTGCATCGAACAAGCAGACGATCGAGTATATCAAAAACCAGACGATTTGTTGCACGTAAACCTTCACTTGTCATTGGCCTTTTACTGCAAGCAGGACATCGATCGCTTGACTCGAGCCATTTTGTAATACAGGATCGACAGAAAGTATGGTCGCAGATCGTCGAGCATGGATTTGTATAAGGATCCGAACATATCAGACATTTCAGACTAATATCAATCGAAGATTCATCTATATACTCATAACCATTTTCCATTTGGAAGTTTCTTTACTTCTTTTGAAAAGGCAGTTCACACAAATGACTCATTAACTGGGTTTTTTTTCTTTCACCGCGTTGCGAGTTCGTGTATGACTCATCATTTGGTGTTTACTCTTGTTCTGCCGCAGGAAAGAAAAGAAACGAAACATACATTCTTTTGATCATTCCTTATCCATGCCTAATTCTATTTGTATGCACTCGCTGCGATCATAAATTTGAATATGAATATTACGATCCATATTTTAACTACTAATTTCATAATGATATAGCATAAAACGATCTTTTGTATTTCAAGTACATATCATACATTTTTATCACTACCTGGGTGTGTGTATATATAGGTGGAGCTCTTATTTATTCTTTCGTTAGAATCGTTGATGATGATGATGATGCATCTCTTATTGTTGTTCGTTCTTATCGTTGAATGTTCGAGCTGGGGTAATATAAATGTGTCCGTTGACCAAAAAGGAGGATATCAAATAAGCATTGGTGATCGCGTCTGGCTTCGTTCAGCTCGTACTGCCATCCATGTAGATAATAAATGGTATTCATCCGATGATGATTCCTTACCATTGATTAATATAACATCTGGCAGTGGCTTCGATCCACAACTAGGTGATTATCGAGATTTTCAATTGAATTACGATCTTGCTCGTGGTGGAATACATACGATAATCGTTGGTCATATTCGTGATTGGTATTCTATTTCAGGAATTTCATTTCATTTGGATACCGGTGATCAGATTTTGACAAATACTGTACCTCTTGGTATGAATGATATTCGTACGGTTTTTCCATCGTTTCATATCGAGCAGATTGATGATGGAGATCAACGAGGATATTTCACATTTGAAGGCGAAATGGCAGGTGATGACAAGAAACATGCTGGTCGATGGATTTCATCGAGTCAAATTGTTGAGTCAGGAATTGAATCAGGTCCAATTGTTATTTTTAACCTAACTCAACAAGGCGAAGGTGATCTGTTGATTCTCTCGCCATTTTCGCAATTTATGAGTAGTTCATTTGTTCAAACGAATACCAGCACATTGGAATATGGTGTTCTGGGTTCGATACTATCGATTCCTTCCAATTACAATCATTCAATGATGGTTTTTTACTCACCGAATGGCATTAATTTAGGTATCAGAGAATGGGGTCAAATGATGCAAAAAGAATATAATCGAACACAGAAATATCGTTCCGCTGATCTAACAATCAATTATCTTGGATATTACACCGATAATGGTGGCTATTATTATTATAATACAGAAAAAGGAGTAAATTATGAAGAAACTATGGTAGATATTCGTCAACGACTTGCACTCCCAATTCATTATTTACAACTTGATTCTTGGTGGTATTTTAAAGGTGCTGGCGACGGCGTTTCGAAATGGATAGCACGCCCGGATATATTTCCTGATGGCCTTGTTAATCTACATCGTCGNTTGAATATTCGTCTGTCGACAAGCTTTGCATCGAACAAGCAGACGATCGAGTATATCAAAAACCAGACGATTTGTTGCACGTAAACCTTCGCTTGTCATTGGCCTTTTACTACAAGCAGGACATCGATCACTTGACTCGAGCCATTTTGTAACACAAGATCGACAGAAAGTATGGTCGCAGATCGTCGAGCATGGGTTTGTATAAGGATCCGAACATATCAGACATTTCAGACTAATATCAATCGAAGATTCATCTATATACTCATAACCATTTTCCATTTGGAAGTTTCTTTACTTCTTTCTAAAAGGCAGTACACACAAATGACTCCTTAACTGCTTTTTTTTTTCTTTCTCCGCGTTGCGAGTTCGTGTATGACTCATCATTTGGTGCTTACTTTTGTTCTACAAAAGGAAAGGAAAGAACCAAACAGGTACATTCTTTTGATCACTGCTTATCCATGCCTAGTTTTATTTGTATGCACTCGCTGCGATCATAAATTTGAATATGAATATTACGATCCATATTTTATCTACTATTTTCATAATGATATAGCATAAAACGATCTTTTGTATTTCAAGTACATACCATACATTTTTATCGTTATCTGGGTATGTATATATAGGTGAAGCTCTTATTTATTCTTTCGTTAGAATCTTTGATGATGATGCATCTCTTATTGTTGTTCGTTCTTATCGTTGAATGTTCGAGCTGGGGTAATATAAATGTGTCTGTTGACCAAAAAGGAGGATATAAAATAAGCATCGGTGATCGTGTCTGGCTTCGTTCAGCTCGTACTGCCATCTATGTAGATAATAAATGGTATTCATCCGATGATGGTTCCTTACCGTTGATTAATGTAACATCTGGCAGTGGCTTCGATCCGCAATTAGGTGACTATCGAGATTTTCAATTGAATTACGATCTTGCTCGTGGTGGAATACATACGATAATCGTTGGCCATATTCGTGATTGGTATTCTATTTCAGGAATTTCATTTTATTTGGATACCGGTGATCAGATTTTGACAAATACTGTACCTCTTGGTATGAATGATGTTCGTACGGTTTTTCCATCGTTTCATATCGAACAGATTGATGATGGAGATCAACGAGGATATTTCACATTTGAAGGCGAAATGGCTGGTGATGACAAGAAACATGCTGGTCGATGGATTCCATCGAATCAGATTGTTGAGGCAGGAATTGAATCGGGTCCAATTGTTGTTTTTAATCTAACTCAACAAGGCGAAGGTGATATGTTGGTTCTCTCGCCATTTTCGCAATTTATGAGTAGTTCATTTGTTCAAACGAATACCAGCACATTGGAATATGGTGTTCTGGGTTCAATACTATCGATTCCTTCCAACTATAATCATTCAATGATGGTTTTTTACTCACCGAATGGCATCAATTTAGGTGTCAGAGAATGGGGTCAATTGATGCAAAAAGAATATAATCGAACACAGAAATATCGTTCCGCTGATTTAACAATCAATTATCTTGGATATTACACCGACAATGGTGGCTATTATTATTATAATACAGAAAAAGGAGTAAATTATGAAGAAACCATGGTGGATATTCGTCAACGACTTGCACTCCCAATTCATTATTTACAACTTGATTCTTGGTGGTATTTTAAAGGTGCTGGCGACGGCGTTTCGAAATGGATAGCACGCCCGGATATATTTCCTGATGGCCTTGTTAATCTACATCGTCGATTAGAAAATATTCCATTAGCAGCACATAATCGTTATTGGTCGTATGATACGGATTATAAATACAATTATTCGTTTGCCCTCGATGAAAACAATCAGAAGGCATTGCCGATTGGAAACGATTCATTCTGGGCGGATTTATTAACTCAAGCTCATGATTGGGGACTTGTTCTCTATGAACAAGATTGGCTTGATCGTCAAACAATGCAGTTTTCACCTCTACTTACTGACATCCATCTTGGCCAGCAATGGCTGTCATCGATGGGCAGAGCAGCCGATCAAACAGGTATCAATATACAATACTGTATGAGTTTACCACGTCATATACTTAGTGCTCTACCAATTTCACGTGTTACTCAAGCACGCGCGTCAACGGACTATGCAGTTCATCTTGAAGGTAAAGCACAACAATGGGCGATAGGAATATCCAGCATGTTCCTGGATGCCATTGGTATAGCACCCTTTAAAGATGTGTTTTGGTCAACGTCTGTTCAACCAGATGCTCCTTACAAATCAAATCCAAAGGAAGTTCTGCCTGAACGAGAAGCACTTATCGCGACTCTATCTACAGGACCTGTTACTCCAGGCGATGCAATCAATTATACAAACAAAGACGTTATCATGAGATGTTGCCGACCAGACGGTTTGATTTTTAAACCAGATCGACCATTAACAATGATTAATAGATTAATATCTGATTGGGCTCTTTATAATGGTACTTCTCAAGGCGAACTTTATTCGACTGAAACGCATCTGATGTAAGATCTTTCGTTTTCTCTCCTCTGCTCCTCCTAAAGTCAATCTTTCTTATTTAGATACCAAAAACCAGTCACATTTTATACTCTCTTTGCCTCAGCGATGAAAAGAGATTATCAAATTTTTCCTTCGATGATTGGCGCTCAAGCCGGAGTTATTTGGTCATATGATAATCCGACTGAGGTGTTGACCTTTGATAATGAGCATCCTTTGAACGTATTAGCAAGCAAATGCCATGATTTATCGATATGCCGTTGGGGTGTATCACCTCTTGTTCAGTTTGCTGATAAAACACAATATGCTTTTCTTGGCGAATGGAACAAATGGACACCTGTTAGTTCTCAACGAGTTGGCTATATAACTAATATGATCGGAATTAACTTAGCAGAAATAGGTCTCCAAGGTTTACTCAACGAAAGGTCTCCATTTCTCGTCTACCATTCCACTTTGGGAGTGGTGAATGTCACTTGTCCATTTGGACCGGATGCAGGCGAAGCTCAAATCGTTATTGACTCAACAAGAGTTATCTGCGTTTTCTAAATCACTTAAATAAACTGATGACCTTTTAACTATATTCTTGTATTTTATGAGGATGTGAGCGATCCGCTGATATCACCTCGAAATAATGAAAAGATGAAAAAGAAACTATCTCGTGGTTGTTTATCTAAATGTTCTTTTTCTCTTGCATAGATAGTATATCAAGAATCGAATTGAGTTACATAAAATAAGCTTACTTTTTTTGCGTTGTTGAAGCACACGCCATATGACAGATATGCAGATGCCTTTGTGTATTTTAGTTTGTTTTGTGTTAACAACACTGATCTATGGGAAACCAATTCGTCAAAGTAAATATTTTCCATTTGATTGATGTGTATGTTTGTTTTGCTTTCCGTGCAGTCGAAGAGGCACCACTTCGAGTGTTCTTTCGACATATTGATTTAAATGCAAATGATGAACTTGATGCCTATGAATTACAACATTATTTTCACGACATCGAGCCCGACGATAAGGTTCCAGATCTTAATCAAGTAATTCGTACAATGAAACGTACGATGAAGCAAGTAACAAATGAGCATGAACAACATTTCAGTATCTCTTGGCAGCAATTTCATGGCAATTTTATTGAATTGGATTCCATCGCCGATAATAACATTCCTCAAGTTCGTAGGCTTTTCTTTGTTTTCAAATATACCGATACATTCTCTTCTACTATACTGTAGCAAATTCATCTATCGTTACTTGCCGATGGTACTTGGTCCTCTATGGTCGTTATCTGGATTTTAAAAGGTATTGGCAGTGAACACCAGCCGTCATCCTTTGTTCGATACGGAACCGCCAGCGGTAGCTATATCTATACACAAGCGGCTACAAATCGTACCTATGATGTTGGAATTGGTGGATGGAAAGGAACGATCTATGAAGCAAGGATGATAAGCTTACAACCGTGTCAAATATACTACTACAGGTGATGTATAATCTATCAAGATATCATTCATTCTAATCGTAGGATTTGTTATGTGTAGAGTGGGAAACGCTAAAGCTTGGTCGGATGAGTATAGCTTCAAGACAGATTGTTCTAATGTTTCGACACGTGTATTTGCTGTTATGGGTGATATGGGTACTGTTATTCCAGCCGGACATCTTGTAGCTAAACAGATCACGGAAGATCATCGAACTACTCCGTTCACAAGTGTTGTACACGTCGGTGATATTAGTTATGCCGGCACTGGCTCGTCAGAAGAGATTGCCGTACGTGTTTAGAAAGAATCAAGTAATAATTCTTCTCTTACTTTTTCTTCATTTTTCATCTAGGAAGTTTGGGATATGTGGGGAAGACAAGTTGAGCCAATCTCATCGATAGTACCATACATGACCAATGTTGGTAATCATGAAGCTTATTACAATTACACAGCTTATCGAAACCGATTTCGCATGCCTGGTCCTGAAAGTCTTGGTGTGGATAACTTTTGGTTTAGCTTCAATACCGGACCAGTTCATTGGATATCGATGAGCTCACAAGTAAGCAGATATTCGAATCATTTCGTACGAGTAGTCCTTGTTTCTTAGCATGACTACAGCAAAGACAGTGTTCAATATGCATGGTTAGTCAATGATCTGATCAAAGCCACCCAAAATCGCACCCAACAACCATTTATCATCGTTGTTACACATAGACCATTATTGTGCTCAGACGAATCCGAACTCGAGTATATTTTCACTCACAATTACCTTCTTAACGTATATTGATCTATTTCAGACAACATCTACCGAATTCCACCTTATTCAAAACAGTTTATTCTCTCTTCGTGAAATATCAAGTACAATTGATTATTACAGGTCATATGCATGTATATGAACGAATATTTTATGACAACACAACACTTATCACTAACAATACATACACGAACGTTCGTTCTCCTGTGATTGTTGTACAAGGAACTGGTGGAGCATTTGATAATGATAAATGGATACAGCCTCAACCTTGGTGGAGTAAATCGCGAATGATTGCCTATGGATATGGACGTGTTACTGTTTCTGTTGATGAGACGCAACGACGTCTTCATTATGAATATCTACTTGAACATGATCGAAGTGTTTATGATCAATTTTCAATTGTGATATGATTTTCTCTCGGAAATCAGAATATTTGAAACTAATAAAAAGTATAGAATATGTTTTGTCATGTGAACAGAACTAACTATGGTAAAAGTTTAGTGCTTAACGGTTTTCTAAAACAGAAAAGAAATGAATGATGCACAGAATATTAAGAATTTTTTACTAATAATAAAATGGATATATTCACAAGCTCTGTCACAGCGAATATATGCATTGCAAGCACCGCAAGGAATGCGCTTTGTGCAATTATCACCACGAAAACTGGAACATCTCTCATTGGTATTCATAGACAACCCTTGACAAGTTGTTATCAGAGCAAAGCCAAGTATACGAGAGTTATTGCACTGATCATTTTGTTATTACCAATATATACTGAATTTTAAAAAAAGCAACGCAAAGACAATCGTGCGTCTGTAAACCTTCGAAAAATATAAACTATATAGTATTGCCTACACACATATGTACATAATTGTTGTCATAAGTCGCAAAGGATGAAACAAAATTCAGTATAGAATTTTATTCCTATAAAAACATTCACCTGACTTTTGACTTCTGTTGACAATCACAACCGATAGATTCTTTTCACGTTCTTCTAATAATAACTGGAAGGAAGAGTGTTTACAAACGACACGGGAAACAACGCAAGTTTTTGTTTCGCCATGGACGGTGTTGAGATGTAATCATCATTTTCTGATAGATCAAATAGATGTGGATTTTGAGATGCAATTTACCAACGATGATGATCATGCGAATACCAATGGTTGTTTGTTCGGAAGTAGTTGATTTTATAACAACGAAAAACGTGAAGACTACCAACATGTTATATTTTGTATTCAAAAAAATTAAATCTTAATGTTGTTCTCATGTATAAAAGTATCCTTTACCCTATCGTAAATAGTATCGATAAATCCATATATTGTGGATGAAATGAATTAAGTGTTATCATTGATTTTTCTCTTCTCGATGTTAATTATTCATTGTTTGAAAGTGAAAGATCGTATATGTGTTCTTGAAATAAATGCAAATAAAAAAATTTCATTGATGACATTTAACATAATACATATCGGAAGTATGTTTTTCGGTATGGTTTCCTACTGAAATATGAACGAGAATAAATATCCATCTTTCTTTTATTCTACTATTCGTTATTTGTTCTATTTAGTTAGTATAATGAAGAAAGACTGAAACTTTAAGGACAGATGTTTTTTTCTTTATCACGGTCAAAACTTGCAAGAAGAGAACAAAGCATTTCTATTTTCCATGAACAATACGATTGCCTGGATAGTTTTCCTCATCATTCGGCATGTATCTTCTTCATCAGTTTCTTTCAATCAACTAAAGTTCTGTCCAAATGCGACATGGAACCTAAACGCTACAACGTTTGCCAATAATATTACCGTAGGTTCAAAGCCATACGCAATTTTTATTGATAATAATAATACAATTTATGTTGCTAATCAACAATACAACCGAATTGTCGTATGGCCAGACGGTAATTCCACACCAACGACACTTCCCCTTGCGAATTTATCCACACCAATGAGCCTTTTTGTTACTTATTCTCGTGATATATATGTTGACAGTGATAATCTTACCGGTCGAATAGATAAATGGACAATAAATTCAACAGTTGGCATTCCAGTAATGTACACATGTAATAAATGCTATGGTATTTTTATGGATGATGATAATATCATGTATTGCTCGATGAGTACGGCTCATCGTATAGTAGCTATGTCGTCCAATAGTAGTAGTTTAACAACTGTAGCTGGAACAGGTGCATCTGGCAGTACGGTTTTTACTTTGAACGGTCCCAGTGGAATATTTGTCGATACGAGCTATAATTTATATATCGCAGATACAAATAATCATCGTATCCAGCTTTTTCGATCAGGAGAGCTGAATGGAACTACGCTCGTTGGAAATAAGTCATTGATGGCAACAATTCCATTGAAAAATCCAACTGGAGTTACATTGGATGCAAACGGATATCTTTTCATTGCAGATAAAGGTAATAATCGCATCGTTGGATCAGGGCCCAACGGTTATCGATGTATAGCTGGATGCAATAGTTCTGGCCCATCGCCGTCTCGCTTATCTTCTCCATATTCCATCGGGTTTGATAGTTTCGGAAACCTATTTGTTGTTGACTATGGTAATAGTCGAATTCAGAAATTCAATCTGATCAATAGTTCGTGTAATTACACAGAAATAACATCAACAACAACAATAGCAACAAAAACAACTTCAGTGCAATCAAATTCAATAAACTATATTCCTTCGAATGGTAACGTACTAGTCGATACTTGTATATATAAACTACCGTGTGCTTTTAGTTGTTTCCTATAATCGACTAAAATTCTGCTCATCAGCAAGCTGGAATCCAAATGGAATCACTTTTTCAACAAACGAAACGACTGGTACTCAAAATTTTGGTCTCTTTATCGATAGAAATAATACAATTTATACAGTTAATCGAGATACAGGTGACANTTTAAAGGTGCTGGCGACGGCGTTTCGAAATGGATAGCACGCCCGGATATATTTCCTGATGGCCTTGTTAATCTACATCGTCGATTAGAAAATATTCCATTAGCGGCACATAATCGTTATTGGTCGTATGATACGGCTTATAAATACAATTATTCGTTTGCTCTGGATGAAAACAATCAGAAGGCATTACCGATTGGAAATGATTCATTCTGGGCGGATTTATTAACTCAAGCTCATGATTGGGGACTTGTTCTCTATGAACAAGATTGGCTTGATCGTCAAACAATGCAGTTTTCCCCTTTACTTACTGATATCCATCTTGGCCAGCAATGGCTGTCATCGATGGGCAGAGCAGCCGATCAAACAAATATCAATATACAATACTGTATGAGTTTACCACGTCATATACTTAGTGCTCTACCAATTTCACGTGTTACTCAAGCACGCGCGTCAACAGACTATGCATTTCATCTTGAAGGTAAAGCACAACAATGGGCGATAGGAATATCCAGCATGTTCCTGGATGCCATTGGTGTAGCACCCTTTAAAGATGTGTTTTGGTCAACGTCTGTTCAACCAGATGCTCCTTACAAATCAAATCCAAAGGAGGTTCTGCCTGAACGAGAAGCACTTATCGCGACTCTATCTACAGGACCTGTTACTCCAGGCGATGCAATCAATTATACAAACAAAGACGTTATCATGAGATGTTGCCGACCAGACGGTTTGATTTTCAAACCAGATCGACCATTAACAATGATTAATAGATTAATATCCGATTGGGCTCTTTATAATGGTACTTCTCAAGGCGAACTTTATTCGACTGAAACACATCTGATGTAAGTTCTTTCGTTGTCTCTCCTCTGCCCCTTCTAAAGTCAATCTTATTTAGATACCAAAAACCAGTCACATTTTATACCCTATTTGCTTCAGCGATGAAAAGAGATTATCAAATTTTTCCTTCGATGATTGGAGCTCAAGCTGGAGTTATTTGGTCATATGATAATCCGACTGAGGTGTTGACTTTTGATAATGAGCATCCTTTGAACGTATTAGCGAGCAAATGTCATGATTTATCGATATGCCGCTGGGGTATATCACCTCTTGTTCAGTTTGCTGATAAAACACAATATGCTTTTCTTGGCGAATGGAACAAATGGACACCTGTTAGTTCTCAACGAGTTGGCTATATAACTAATACGATCGGAATTAACTTAGCAGAAATAGGTCTCCAAGGTTTACTCAACGAAAGGTCTCCATTTCTCGTCTACCATTCCACTTTGGGAGTGGTGAATGTTACTTGTCCATTTGGACCGGATGCAGGCGAAGCTCAAATCGTTATTGATTCAACAAGAGTTATCTGCGTCTTTTAATTAGTCACTTAAATAAACTGATGACCTTTTAACTATATTCTTTTATTTTATGAAGGTGTGAGTGATCGGTTGATATCACCTTGAAATAATGAAAAGGTGAAAAAGAAACTATCTCGTAGTTGTTTATCTATAAATGTTCTTTTTCTCTTGCATAGATAGTATATCAAGAATCGTATCGAGTCATATAAAAAAAAACTTACTTTTTATGCGTTGTTGAAGCACACGCCATATGACAGATATGCAGTTGCCTTTGTGTATTTTAGTTTGTTTTGTGTTAACAACACTGATTTATGGGAAACCAATTCGTCAAAGTAAATATTTTCCATTTAATTGATGTGTATGTTTATTTTGTTTTCCGTGCAGTCGAAGAGGCACCACTTCGAGTGTTCTTTCGACATATAGATTTAAATGCAAATGATGAACTTGATGCCTATGAATTACAACATTATCTTCACGACATCGAGCCCGACGATAATGTTCCAGATCTTAAACACGTAATTCGTACAATGAAACGTACAATGAAGCAAGTAGCAAATGAGCATGAACAACACTTCAGTATCTCTTGGCAGCAATTCCATGACAATTTTATTGAACTGGATTCCCTCACCGATAATAACACCCCGCAAGTTCGTAGGCTTTTCTTTATGTTCGAATATACCGATACATTCTCTTCTACTATACTGTAGCAAATTCATCTATCGTTACTTGCCGATGGTACTTGGTCTTCTATGGTCGTTATCTGGATTTTAAAAGGTATTGGTAGTGAACACCAGCCGCCATCCTTTGTTCGATACGGAACCGTCAGCGGTAGCTATATCTATACACAAGCAGCTACAAATCGTACCTATGATGTTGGAATTGGTGGATGGAAAGGAACGATCTATGAAGCTAGGATGATAACCTTACAACCGTGTCAAATATACTACTACAGGTGATGTATAATCTATCAAGATATCATTCATTCTAATCGTAGGATTTGTTATGTGTAGAGTGGGAAACGCTAAAGCTTGGTCGGAGGAGTTTAGCTTCAAGACAGATTGTTCTAACGTTTCGACACGTGTATTTGCTGTGATGGGTGATATGGGTACTGTTATTCCAGCTGGACATCTTGTAGCTAAACAGATCACGGAAGATCATCGAACTACTCCGTTCACAAGTGTTGTACACGTCGGTGATATTAGTTATGCCGGCACTGGCTCGTCAGAAGAAATTGCCGTAAGTGTTTAGACAGAATCAAGCAATAATTCTTCTCTTACTTTTTCTTTATTTTTCATCTAGGAAGTTTGGGATATGTGGGGAAGACAAGTCGAGCCAATCTCATCGATAGTACCATACATGACCAATGTTGGTAACCATGAAGCTTATTACAATTACACAGCTTATCGAAACCGATTTCGCATGCCTGGTCCTGAAAGTCTTGGTTTGGATAACTTTTGGTTTAGCTTCAATACCGGACCAGTTCATTGGATATCGATGAGCTCACAAGTAAGCGAATATTCGAATCATTTCGTACAAGTGATTCTTGTTTCTTAGCATGACTACAGCAAAGACAGCGTTCAATATGCATGGTTAGTCAATGATTTGATTAAAGCCACCCAAAATCGCGCCCAACAACCATTTATCATCGTTGTTACACATAGACCATTATTGTGCTCAGACGAATCCGAACTCGAGTATATTTTCACTCGCAATTAACTTCTTAACATATACTGTTCTATTTCAGACAACATCTACCAAATTCCACGTTATTCAAAACAGTTTATTCTCTCTTCGTCAAATATCAAGTACAATTGATTATTACAGGTCATATGCATGTATATGAACGAATATTCTATGACAATACAACGATTATCACTAACAATACATACACCAACGTTCGTTCTCCTGTGATTGTTGTACAGGGAACTGGCGGAGCATTGGATAATGATAAATGGATACAGCCTCAACCTTGGTGGAGCAAATCGCGAATGATTGCCTATGGATATGGACGTGTTACTGTTTCTGTTAATGAGACGCAACGACGTCTTCACTATGAATGTCTACTTGAACATGATCGAAGTGTTTTTGATCAATTTTCAATTGTGATATGATTTTCGTTCAAAAATCAGAATATTTTTTGTCTTGTGAACAGAACTAACTACGGTAAAAGTTTAGTGCTTAACAATTTTCTAAAGCAGAAAAGAAATGAATGATACACAGAATGTTAAGAATTTTTTACTGATAATAAAACGGATATACTCACAAGCTCTGTCACAAAGAAGATACGGATTGCAAACACTGCAAGGAATGTACTTTGTACAATTATCACCACAAAAACTGGAACATCTCTCATTAGCATTAATAGAGAACCCTTGATTGGTTGTTATCAGAGCAAAGCCAAGTACACGAGAGTTATTGCGGTGATCATTTTGTTATTACCAATATATGCTGAATTGAAAAATAAGCAACGCAAAGACAATCGTGCGTGTGTCAACCTTCGAAAAATATGAATTATATAGTGTTGACTACACGCATATGTATACAATTGTTGTCAGTTGCAAAGAATGAAACGGAATTAGTTATTTTTTTTATAGAAAATTCAGTATAGAATAATTTCATTCTTATAAAACATTCGCCTTACTTTTGACTTCTGTTGACAATTGCAACCGATAGATTCTTTTCACGTTCTTCTAATAATAATTGAAAGGAAGAGTGTTTACGAACGACATGGGAAACAACGCATCTCAATCGATCAAATGAATAGATTGTTAGGGTTTCTTGACTTTTTTCTTCGAGAAAATGTAGATACAAATCAATTGAATTTAACGAACGGAGTCGTGATAAAGATCTTTTATACAATAAAAATACGCAAGCTTTTGTTTCGTCATAGACGGTGTTGAAATATAATCAATATTTTCTGATAAATCAAATAGATGTGGATTTCGAGATTCAATTTATCAACATTGATGATCGTGCGAATGAATATCAATGGTTGTTTGTTCGGAAATAGTTGATTTTATAACAACGAAAAACGAGAAGACTACCAACATGTTATATTTTGCATCCAATAAAATTAAATTTTGATGTTGTTCTCATGTATAAAAGTAACCTTTACCCTGTCGTAAATATTATCGATAAATCCATATATTGTGGATGGAATGAATTAAGTCTTAACATTGATTTTCTCTTCTCAATGTTAATTATTCATTGTTTGAAAGTGAAAGATCATGTATATATTCTTGAAACAAATGCAAACAAGAAAATTCCATTGATGACATTTTACATAATACATATCGGAAGTATGTTTTTTTGTATGGTCTCCTACTAAAATATGAACGAGAATAAATATCCATTTTTCCTTTATTCTACTAGTTGTTATTTGTTCTATTTAGTTAGTAATGAAGAAAGACTGAAACTTTAAGGACAGATGCACTTTTGTTTATCACGGTCAAAATTTGCGAAAAGAGAACAGAGCATTTCTATTTTCCATGAGCAATACGATTGTCTGGATAGTTCTCCTCATCATTGAACATGTATCTTCTTCATCAGTTTCTTTCAATCAACTAAAGTTCTGTTCAAATGCGACATGGAACCTGAACGCCACAACGTTTGCCAGTAATATTACCGTAGGTTCAAAGCCATACGCAATTTTTATTGATAACAACAACACAATTTATGTTGCTAATCAACAACATAACCGAATTGTCATATGGCCACAAGGCAATTCCACACTAACGACACTTTCCCTTGCGAATCTGTCTACACCAATGAGCCTTTTTGTTACTTACTCTCGTTATATATATGTTGACAGTGACAATCTTACCGGTCGAATAGATAAATGGACAATAAATTCAACAGTTGGCATTCCAGTAATGTACACATGTAATAAATGCTATGGTATTTTTATCGATGATCGTAATATGATGTATTGTTCGATGAGTACTGCTCATCGTATAGTGACTATGTCATCGAATAGTACTAGTTTAACAACTGTAGCTGGAACAGGTGCATCCGGCAGTACGGTTTTTACTTTGAGCGGTCCCAGTGGAATATTTGTCGATACGAGCTATAATTTATATGTCGCAGATACAAACAATCATCGTATTCAGTTTTTTCGATCAGGAGAATTGAATGGAACTACACTCGTTGGAAATAAGTCATTGATGGCAACAATTCCATTGAAAAATCCAACTGGAGTTACACTGGATGCAAACGGATATCTTTTCATTGCAGATAAAGGTAATAATCGCATCGTTGGATCAGGACCCAACGGTTATCGATGTATAGCTGGATGCAATAGTTCTGGCCCAACACCGTCTCGCTTGTCTTCTCCATATTCCATCGGTTTTGATAGTTTTGGAAACCTATTTGTTGTTGACAATGGTAATAGTCGAATTCAGAAATTCAATCTGATCAATAGTTCGTGTAATTACACAGAAATAACATCAACAACAACACTAACAACAACAAAAATAACTTCAGTACAATCAAATTCAATAAACTTTATTCCTTCGAATGGTAACGTACTAGTCGATATCTGTATAATACAAACTATCATGTGCTTTTAGTTGTTTCCTATAATCGACTAAAATTCTGCTCATCGGCAAGCTGGAATCCAAATGGAATCACTTTTTCAACAAACGAAACGACTGGTACTCAAAATTTTGGTCTCTTTATCGATAGAAATAATACAATTTATACAGTTAATCGAGATACAGGTGACATACTAATTTGGTCGAGTAATAGCACAAATGTTACGCGAAGAATATCAGGCAATTACACAACTGCTCGAGGCCTTTTTGTTTCGATAGCTGGTGATATTTACATTGATAATGGATACCAGAATGGTCAAGTTGAAAAATATTCATTGACAGACAATATCAGTACACCTGTGATGTTCGTTGGTCAACAATGTTTCGGTCTCTTTCTCGATTTTAACAATACTCTCTATTGTTCAAAGAATGGTTTCCATCAAATTGTGACAAAATCATTGAATACGAATTCAGGTTCGATTAAAATAGTAGCTGGAAGAGATTGTGCTGGTTCACTGCCAAACCAACTAAATGCACCACATGGACTTTTTGTTAATATCAATTTCGATTTATATGTAGCCGATTATGGTAATAATCGAATTCAACTTTTTCGACCTGGTGAATTGAATGGAACAACTGTAGCAGGGAATACATCAATCAATACGACGATCTCATTATACAATCCAACAGGAATTACTTTCGATGCCGAGGACAATATTTACATTGTGGATAAAAGTAATCAGCGTATCGTGGTATCGGGACCGACTGGATTTCGATGTTTTCTCGGATGCAACGGGTCAGGTTTATTACCTTATCAAATGAATGCACCACAGATTCTTAGTTTTGATATTTATGGTAATATCTACGTCACTGAATGGGCCAACAATCGCATAAAACAATTTTTCATTGTTAATAATTCATGCGGTAAATATCTATTGAAATTTACTCTGCGTTTCCTCAAGAAATCATTTCTTCTAGATGAACCCACAACGCAACTCTCAACAGTAGTGACGACTGTGTCTTATCAAAAGGGTAATTTGCACTTTGAGGATGAATTAAACTCATATAATATTGTTCATAGCAAATGTTTCTTCGACAGTTTTGATCTTGCCATCCTGTCTCAATCAGAACCAAATAGGTTCCAATTGTAATCATTCATCTGCACCCTGTGATATTCTTATGCCCTGTCAAAATAGCGGTACTTGTATCAATGGAAACAAAACTGTAAATGATTACAGTTGTGTGTGTTTGTCTGGCTTCAATGGTACTCAATGTGAAGTTGATAATCGATTATGTAAACCGAATACATGTCAGAATAACGGTAGGAATGATTCTTTAACGAAGAAATACATTGTATTTTTATTCTGTATAGGTAAATGCACAGAAACATCGTCCACGACATTTGAATGCTCATGCCGGTCTGGTTGGACGAATACCTATTGTGAAACCAAAGAAAATTACTGTGAAAATATCACATGTTTGAATAATGGTATATGTCGACCATTGTTATTGAATTTCACATGCGAATGCCTTGGAACAAGTTATTCTGGTCGATATTGTGAAAATAGAGAACAAACAACAGTGGTGCGTCAAGCTGTTTCCAGATCATTTAGTTACATAGCTATTATTTTTATATCAAGTGTGGCTACATTTATTATTGTCATGGATGTGCTGAAATATGTATTTGGTATTGATTTAACAAAAGGTGACTATCAAGAACTCGCACGAAAGCGAAGACGCTGGCGTCGATATAGACCATGGCATTCGAAAGAAGCCAAACATCCTAAACAAATGCAACGACTTGTCTACACCAACAGTTTGAGAGTACCATCTAGCGGAACTCTTGCTATGCCGAATATCTCCATCATTGAAGAAACCATTTGTTAGATAAAAATCAACAAGAATATTTACATGTAACCATAAATCGATTGGCAAAGACGAGTTTTTTTGTAAATTAATCAACAAGTAACGCGATGCCGTAGTCGCTGGCTCTCTACTGAAAGAAAAATGGCAAGATCTCTAATATTCTTCAAGCGAAAGAAATACGAATTACGCCATTTAAATAATCCAGTCATTTGATCATGAGCCTCAATCTTTTATTCATACTCATTTTACTTCCTAAACTCTTATTAGACTAACGTCTAGTCGTTCCCATAACTGTCTCCGCTATGCCTTTCACTCTTGTTTAACTTTTAAAGTGAATAACTACGTTTCTTTTCATTGTTGCTTTCAAACTGGCGATCTTCCACTCATTTCGTTACCAGAAGAAACTAGATAAGAAGGTTTATTCTATAATTTATCCTGGAAAGAACATCCATCCTACCGCCTCATATGTTTAGAATACTATTTGTATAGTCGATGCTTCTGTGAGGGTGTGGGTGTGGGTGCGGGTGTGCATGCGATATAATGCTTTTTCTCATCTGATGGATTATCCTTTAGTATGCCCTTACTTCAATGCATTTTCTTGCGTTCTCTTCTGTTGTATGGACGAAAGTATAAGAAGACATGTCTTGTATGAGATTGATATAATTTATGCGAAATAAATAAATCTAGACGTAGTTCCATCTGTGCACACATCTTTCCTTAAAAAATCGTCATATTTATAAAAATATATGTAAAAAAGACATAATGAAAATCTTGTATCACATCTGTAATTTTAATTAAAAAATAATTAATTAAACACGCGATCTACAAGGACAACATGGGACATAAATCCATTTCAGTCAGATTAAAACGTCAGAAAAAACTATTATCTTTTCACTATAAAATAGATGTTTTTTTTTCTGTCTTGGTAACATTTAAAAACCAAGACATTTTCATATTAGCAATGTCAACAACAATTTTATCTTATATTCAACTTCAAATAATTCGTTATGCCACACCAATTATTTTAATTTTAGGCAATCTTGGTAATATTTGTATTATCATTTCATTTAGTCGACGTCGTCAAAGTTCTTGTGCAATGTATTTATTATTTAATGCATTATTTAATAGCTTTTATTTAACATTTAATGTTTCATTATCTCTCTATGGTCTTTATTATGGAAATCCAACAAGTTCAAATCTAATTCTTTGTAAATGTCGGTATTATTTATCTCAAACATGGAATCAAACAGCAACAACTTTTGCTATACTCGCATGTATTGATCGTTTTGCATTAGTTACTCGTCATAAATATCTTCAATTAATCAATAAATCATTCATATGTCGAATAATTATTGGAATAACTTGTATTTCTTGGCATACTTTATTTATTCCTACATTATTGTTTGTTACAATTTGGAATNGCTCGAGGCCTTTTCGTTTCGATAGCTGGTGATATTTACATCGATAATGGATACCAGAATGGTCAAGTTGAAAAATATTCATTGACAGACAATATCAGTACACCTGTGATGTTCGTTGGTCAACAATGTTTCGGTCTCTTTCTCGATTTTAACAATACTCTCTATTGTTCAAAGAATGGTTTCCATCAAATTGTGACAAAATCATTGAATACGAATTCAGGCTCGATTAAAACAGTAGCTGGAAGAGATTGTGCTGGTTCACTACCAAACCAACTAAATGCACCACATGGACTTTTTGTTAATATCAATTTCGATTTATATGTAGCCGATTATGGTAATAATCGAATTCAACTTTTTCGACCTGATGAATTGAATGGAACAACCGTAGCAGGGAATACATCAATCAATACTACGATCTCATTATATAATCCAACAGGAATTACTTTCGATGCCGAGGACAATATTTACATTGTCGATAAAGGTAATCAGCGTATCGTGGTATCGGGACCGACTGGATTTCGATGTTTGCTCGGATGCAACGGGTCAGGTTTATTATCTTATCAAATGAATGCACCACAGATCCTTAGTTTTGATATTTATGGTAATATCTATGTCACTGAATGGGTCAACAATCGCATAAAAAAATTTTTCATTGTTAATAATTCATGCGGTAAATATCTGTTGAAATTTATTCTGCGTGTCGCCAAGAAATTATTCCTTCTAGATGAACCTACAACGCAACTCTCAACAGTAGTGACGACTGTGTCTTATCAAAAGGGTAAGTTGCACTTTGAGGACGAATTGAACTCATATAATATTGTTCATAGCAAATGTTTCTTCGGCAGTTTTGACCTTACCATCCTGTCTCAATCAGAACCAAATAGGCTCCAATTGCAATCATTCATCTGCACCATGTGATATTCTTGTGCCCTGTCAAAATAACGGTACTTGTATCAATGGAAACAAAACTATAAATGAGTACAGTTGTGTGTGTTTGTCTGGCTTTAATGGTACTCAATGTGAAGTTGATAATCGACTATGTAAACCAAATACATGTCAGAATAGCGGTAAGAATGATTCTCGAACGAAGAAATACATTGTATTTTATTCTGAATAGGCAAATGCAAAGAAACGTCGTCGACGACATTTGAATGCTCATGCCAGTCTGGTTGGACAAATATCTATTGTGAAACCAAAGAAAATTACTGCAAAAATATTACATGTTTGAATAATGGTATATGTCGACCATTGTTACTGAATTTCACGTGCGAATGTCTTGGAACAAGTTATTCTGGTCGATATTGTGAAAATATAGAACAAACAACAGTGGTGCGTCAAGCTGTTTCCAGATCATTCAGTTACATCGCTATTATTTTCATATCAAGTGTGGCTACATTTATAATTGCCATGGATGTGCTGAAATATATATTTGGTATTGATCTAACAAAAGGTGACTATCAAGAACTCGCACGAAAGCAAAGACGCTGGCGTCGATATGGCCAACGGCATTCGAAAGAAGCCAGACTACCTAAACAAAAGCAACAATTGATCTACACCGACAATTTGAGAGTACCATCTAGCGGAACTCTTGCTATGCCGAATATCTCCGTCATTGGAGAAACCATTTGTTAGATAAAAAGTAACAAGAATATTTACATGTAATCATAAATCGATCGTCAAAGACAAGTTTTTTGTAAATTAATCAACGAGTAACGCGGTGCCGTAGCCGCTGGTTCTCTACTGAAAGAAAATGATAAGATCTCTCATATTCCTCAAGCGAAAGAAAGACGAATTACGCCATTTAAATAATCCAATCATTCGATAATGAGCCTCAATCTTTTAATCATACTCATTTTACTTTCTAAACTCTTATCAGACTAACGTCTAGTCGTTCCACGTAACTGTCTCCGTTATGCCTTTCACTCTTGATTAATTTTTAAAATGAATAACTACGATTCTCCACTCATTTCGTTACCAGAAGAAACTAGTTAGAAGGTTTATTTTATGACTTACCCTAAAAAGAACACTCATCCTAGCGCTTCATATGTATAAAATACTATTTGTATAGTCGATGTTTTCGTAGCTAACAAGATGGAGTCACTCGGACGGGCATATCTTCTTGCGCCATATTTTCCGCTAATAACAATGTAATAATGATATGAAGCGCATACAACTTGTTCTGATTTCTTGAGTTATATAACTATCATAATGTAAGATACATAAAATATTTTGTGTAAATTCATAATCTACTACCTTTGTACACATCACACTCAAGAATACTGTTCAATCTACTACTTTCTACAAAAAAATTCTAGCAAAGACGTAGAAAAATATCTCTTCTGGAAAGAGAAAGAAAGAAGTCGAAGCTTGGTGAATAGGAATGAACTTTAACTCAACTTCTATGTATAACCTTTTTTCAGTAGAGGGAACATGTTCGAGATTTATCGAAAGTTTGGAAGAAACGTTCTTTTCTTAAATAGTTTATTTAACAAAATATTCTATAGTGTCCATTGTTGATTATTATGGACTGTTTTGACAGCGAAAATAAGAAAATTTTCTTCAACGTGTGCTGTGTACATGCACTGCTTTTTGTCATCTGATAGATTATCCTTTAGTATGCCCTTACTTCAATGCATTTTCTTGCGTTCTCTTCTGTTTGTATGGACGAAAGTGTAAAAAGACATGTCTTGTATGAGATTGATGCGAAATAAATAAATCTAGACGTAGTTCCATCCATGCGCACATCTTTCCTAAAAAAATCACCATATTTATGGGAATATACGTAAAAAAAACTATTGAAAATCTTGTATCAGATCTGTAATTTTAATTAAACACGCGATCTACTATGACAACATGAGACATAAATCCATTTTAGTCAGATTAAAACGCCAGGAAAAAACCACTATCTTTTCATTATAACATAGATGGCTTTTTTCTGTCTTGATAATATTTTAAGAAAAAGAAATTTTCAGATTAGCAATGTCAACAGCAATTTTATCTTATATTCAACTTCAAATAATTCGTTATGCAACACCAATTATTTTAATTTTTGGTAATCTTGGTAATATTTGTATTATCATTTCATTTAGTCGACGTCGTCAAAGTTCTTGTGCAATGTATTTATTATTTAATGCATTATTTAATAGTCTTTATTTAACATTTAATGTTTCATTATCTCTGTACGGTCTTTATTATGGAAATCCAACAAGTTCAAATCTAATTCTTTGTAAATTCCGTTATTATTTATCTCAAACATGGAATCAAACAGCGACAACTTTTGCTATACTCGCATGTATTGATCGTTTTGCATTAGTTACTCGTCATAAATATCTTCAATTAATCAATAAATCCTTCATATGTCGAATAATTATTGGAATAACTTGTATTTCTTGGCATACTCTATTGATTCCCACATTATTCTTTGTCACAATTGAAAATCGATCATGTACATTTATTGGTATATATTATTTAATTTATTCAATTTATATAGCAGTATTTCTTTCTTTGATTCCACCAATATTAATGATTATATTTGGTTTATTATCATATCATAATATGACTCAATTACATAAACGTATTCGACCAATGATGAGTAATCATATTGTTATTATTCATCGTCGAGATCGGCAATTATTTCTTTTAGTTCTTGCTCAAGCAATTGTTTATGTATTAACAATTTTTCCTTATCCATTCATTGTTTTAGAAGTTACAATAACGAACCAAATGGGAATACAGAAAAGTGTGGAGTGGATACAAATTGAAAATTTCCTATCAATTATTGGAGTAGTACTTACTTATATAAGCTGTGCCACACCCTTCTACACGTATTTTATGACTTCGAAAACATATCGAAAAGATTTTCTTAAGAGTTTTACTCAATGTCAACGCCAATCATTAGTGGAAAATTGAGAAAACCATCTATACCTAAAATCCTTAATAATATGTCAATGTTTCTAAGACACTTATTGTCATAATCTTATACGTTGCTAATTAAAGAAATTTTTCTATAACGTAAACTAATTTCTCACATGATTCTTCATATTTTATGTACCATCACATAACCGACAGTTTTTTTTAAAAGTGGAGTATAGTTTGGACCACTAAAATAGCAAGAAATCGATAAATCACAATTTTGTTGATTTTCGTCTATTATCACCTGAAGAAGCTTGCAAAGCAAAATAATATTGTATTGTTTGGTATATATGTTCACTGAGTTCTTCTTTCAAAGATCTTAAAACGAGGACATCGTGAAAAAGGAAACGTCGCTGCAAAGCTTTCTTTCGTATAATGTCTTTAATTCACTAGACACGTAGAGGATCAAGATCGTTCATAATATCAAAACCTATTTAATCTTCAAAATGCATTTTATGATCAGAAAGAACTAATACAGAAGAAAACGGCTAATGTTTTACTGGTAGAAGTAGCTCTACCAGCTGTGTGATGAGCGATTATGTTGTTCAGGCAAAGAGAGGATATACACTATGCATTTGCGCTGCAGAACATTATAAAGAAAATATGTTCGATTAGAAACTTCAAAGATTTTTCTCACAAGCATTTGTGAGAAGCATTCAGTACACACATCAGGAAATTAGCCTTTATACTCAACAATGTAGTTGTAATCGATTTGGAAGATTCAAAATGACCTCAGATTCATTTGACATTGAATAATATAACTAGGTCAATCGCGTAAAACAACACATTAGCGACTTCTAAGTGTGATGAAACCAAGCTTCTTATAAAATGTTCGATAAAACGCGCTTAAATTAAGTAGATTGTGATGCCTCAAAGATAGGATAGGCAAAATTTTCCCCGAAACTCGAAAGGGCAACGTAATTACTTAGGTGTATCCACAAGTAATGTCATCTCTATTTTATTCCTTTATTAAAAGGTGAAAAGGAGATTCTTTTTTACCGAAAGATAGGGAAAATAAAGCTCTACTTTTCTATACCATTTGATTCTCCTTCACTTAATACTATAGCAAGAAATTTTCGCCGTGAATTATGCTTGTGTAAAACTTAAGTAACGAAAAGGCTATTAGGAGTGTTCGCATTTCTAATACATTATATTACAAGTAGCGCTCATCGGTTGAATTCGCTGTCCCTTTTCTGAACGAATTTTAAAAGTAGTAGATAAAAGCTTACTTGTATTTCAATCTAAGCGTCTTCGAGTTGAAGTCATATTTATGCATATTATTTCCTTTTAATCCTTTTCTACTTTATTCATGAGAAATTACTCTGAATCCATCTGTTCAAAGATATAAGCAAAGCGAACAATGTTTGTAAACATTTATTCATCGACTCTCTTCCGACTATTCAAAACAAAAATTCGATTTACGTACTTTCGCTTAGGGGCGCATTCAATTGAGCGACAATCATGTGGCCGACACATTCTTTGGTCGACAGCCTGTTTGACCGACAAACCATTTAGCCGACACAGTCTTGAAGTCAAAAGAATTCAAATTTCTCGAAAATAAGGGTGGGTGAGGGTGATGAACTCAAACGTTTTCTCTCCGTTTAGTTATCATCACGTGTCTCATTGTTCAGGGATTATTCCTGATGATATTATCTCACCTTTTCTCTGTTTGTGATTATCTTGTGTCTCCTCTGAATTTCTCTCTCTCACACTCTCCAGGGTTTATCTCATTGTTGCGAGCAATATCATGTGAATCTCTTTGTCTATCTGTTACTGCATGTCGTCGCCTATAAAAGGCAACGTTTCGATTTGTAATATGCAGTAGCTGCATGATCTTCACTTATCCATCTGCTCGACAGACTCTAACCTCCACCTTCTCCGGGCGCTCATTATTTGTGTTAATGATTGTTCAATCAATTGTTTTGACTTCAGGACTCTGTCGAGGAAATGAGTTGTTGGTCAAGTGAACCAGACGCTCCGCTTATTTTATTTTCTCTAAGCTTCTTAAATAAGCCCCTAGTCGGTCGGCCACTCACGGCTAGCGTTCCCATGCGTACTCATTTTACTATTTTAACTTCATTTGAACGAAAATGTTATCCAGAAATGAGGTCATTTTAAAAAAATCGATTCATAGTCGAAAGCTTACAAACTTTACATAGATATATCATTCTCTGCAAACAGATTTCATTCTTCTCTTCACCACGAAGAACTTTAAAGAGCAGCCAGATATTATTTTGGAGATCAACGATTAAGTTCTACGTCCAAGAAATCTTAAAACTTATATGAAAATCTGTTCTTTAGAGAATACATCCTATTCCGCAATGTTGCACATTTGGGAATCAGTTCCGCACACGGAATCAGTTCCTACGATTCCGGAAGTACACCCACTCCCTTCACCCTCACATACCATCTCCCCTATGCACAACCGAATTCCATTTACGGAATTCCGGAATCAGTTGAAGGAATTTCGGAATTCATTGAACTTGTGTAAGGACGGAATTTCGGAATCGATTCTGCGTGCGGAACTGGTTCCCAAATGCTCAACATTGCGGAATAGGATGACTGCTCGTTCTTTAAAATATTATACTTCAAATCAACGACTGATCGCTAGTCGGCCTTCTTCTGGTCGGTCACTCGCTGCTCGCTGCTAGCCGTTACATGTACATTTTTGCTCTCTCATCTAATCTAGAACCACTTTCGAAACTAATCAATCCATTCCCTTTTAGTCCTTCTTAAAAAGTCACCGTCTTTGTTTTATTACGGCTATCGAAAACAACACTTCACAAAGTAAACATTATTTTGATTGACTTGCACCAGATGATATTTCTATAATATAGCTATCTATACAAGTGTGTAATCTCAATAATATGCTGATGACTATCGGGATCCAGCAATCGGACGCTAGTCAGCTATAAGATTTTGTTCTACATATTACCGCTTAAAACACTATCGGCTACGAAAAGTGATCCTGTGTCGGGAAAAAGGAGACAGAAAGCTTTCATGAAAAAAACCTCAGATTTGAGCTCCCCGACCTAAATTACCGTTCGGTCAACCCTCACTGCGCACATTAATAGCTCATCCCTAATTCGTCTGAACGTAACTAATAGTTAATAACTAGTTAAAACTTATTCCAGATTCTAGTTCTTCGACCTCGATTATTTATCTAGTAGTCGGTTTATATCTGATAAGGGTAAATTTCGATGATTTAAGAAATCCTTATTTCTGATTGGTTTGGATCAACAAACTCATACTGATTTTTAACGCGACTATAATCCTTTCTTTCAGAAAGGGAATAACTGTGAAAGTTGATCTGATTAAGAAAAATCCGTTTAATCCGAAAGACAGCAGATATTTGAAAATCTTTCTACTGCGCTTAGGAATAATACCGCGCGACGGCCCCTTGCCCCCTACTAAATGTATTATCAGCTTCTCTGTGTTTCTCAAATGACAAATAAAACTTGTTGCATTTCAATGATCTATCTATCTCATAGTTTGTCTGTCTTTCACTCATGCTCATTTCATTTGCTAAAACAGTTCTCATGCAAACGCCTAGTCGTTCCCATGATTATCCCTACTATGCCTTTCACTTTTGATTAATTCTCAAAGTGACTGACTACGCTTCCCGTCATTCTGGCTTCTAAATTAGAGACTTGCCATGCATTTGATTATCAAAAGAAAATAGAAAGAGACTTTTATCTTATGATCTGGTTTTAAAAAAGCATCCATCATAGTGCCTGATATGGTCAAATTAGTATCTGCCTAGTCGTTGTCTCTATAGGTAATAATATAGAACTACACTGACGGCCATACTTCTGGAGACCTACTTCCGCTAAAATCCTATCGAAAGACAGCATGTGTCACAGCGTGAAAAAAAACTATATTAACTTCATACTATTTCTTCTGATCTCTTAAATTGTAAATATCATCATGTGAGATATACTAAAGTCTTTTGGTGCAAATGTCTAAACAACTATCTTCGCACACATCTTATGGCAAGCATGGGCAAGTCAAGTCCAAAACTGTATAAATATATCCAAGTGTTTTATGCAGTTTAGTATTAATTTTAGGCCTAAAAGTATCAAAAAAATTTTAATTAAGAATCATAGAAGAACTTATGTAGTGAACTGACGCCAAATATGGGAAGTCAACTCGATTTTTGTCTTGACTCAAACCAAGTTAAGTCTATCTTCGACTTGGATCAAAAAGCTGATGCCTTGTATATGTCTGCCTTATGGTAACTAGTTAAGATTATCCTTTTCCAATGTGCTCGAACGAAACTTCCTTTTCTTTTTCGTTCTTCTGATACACTTATGCAGAAAGACGAAAAACATAAGGACATTCTCGGTTGTATTCCATCATACCCAGCCATAGTGCTTAACCTACTATCTCCTACACGAGAATTTAGAAAAGACTCAGAAACATATCTGTTTTGAAAAGAGAAAGGAAGAAGCCGCACCTCAACGAATAAAGAAAAACTAATAGCGGATTCGGGATCTCCGACCTCAGTTACCCTTACTCGGCAACAAAAAAATATTTATTTCCCTAGTTGGTAATTAGCTAATTGAGATCTCGAAAAACTAATCACGAATTCGAGATCTCCAACCCTGATTACCTCGGTAGTAGTCACTTTCTAGTTTTTATCGGTAAATTTCATTGACTTAAGAAATGCTGCTCTCTGATTGGATAGGACTGACAGACAGACAGAAAAACTTAAGGGTTTTCGAGCCATGTATTTAACCGCTGTATAACCCTTTCTTTCAGAAAAGGGAGAAATATATTTTAGAGATCAAAGATCATCTGCCAATATAGCAACATACATGGGGAAATCTTTCTAAGGATTACAAACCCACTAGACCTTTTTTTATTTATTAAACATCCAACAACGCTTCTCTATTTCCTATATAATGAAATTCTAATTTTTATAGTGCATAGAGTACCTTGTGTATAAACCCGTCGATTCACCACTTTTCTGTTTGAATGTTAAAATTTTGTGTATGGTTATGCTTCTTATAGGTAAGATAAAATGAAGTACGCAAAATATAATTTTTTTCATTCCTTTCTTTCTTTTCAAAGTAACTATTACTCTAATGCATTAGATTGACAATGACAACTTCTTCAAGAACACTTGATGCCAGGGCATCATTCTACATATCAAAGCATTTTAAAGCCAGTTGCAGCAACAGAATTGACATCAAACTTCAAATTGTACTTTTTTCATCAAAGAACATGCGGCGTCTTTACAAATGGTAGAGTAGTGTAGAAATCGTTAACTCGATTCGAGTATTAAAACTTCGTTCGAATTCTAAAACTTATAAATCTAGAACTCGAAGCTTCGAGTTTTCAACTATTCAACTTCTAAACCTATAAATCTAGAACTCGAAGCTTCGAGTTTTAAACTATTCGAGTTTTCAACTTTTAAACTTATAAATCTAGAACTCGAAGCTTCGAGTTTTCAACTATTCAACTTCTAAACCTATAAATCTAGAACTCGAAGCTTCGAGTTTTCAACTATTCAACTTCTAAAC
>CAJNOJ010000367.1:0-19135 GCA_905250025.1 Adineta ricciae | reverse complement strand
GTAAGTGAATTTTATTTAGGATAAAGTTAAAATTAAGAACAGAAGTAGGCAGTGCAGAATAAGCTCAGGTATAGTCAGTTAAGGATAAGGTTAAGATTAGGATTAGAAATAGGTAGTTATAGATAAGCTCACGGATAGAAGCGGCGCGCAAAAGACAAGGATAAGTAGTTGAATAGGGAACCAATAGATAGTAGAAGGTATAGCAACTAAAATGAACTGTTCTCTGGAAGACTAGAACCATTTTTTGGGAAAATAGAAAAAAGTTTTGGACAAAACTAGATTGGAGTTGAACCTTAGAGGGTTCTGAAAATGATACCTAAATCTAAAACCTTTTTATGGTTCAGTGTGACGCCTTTTTTTTACAGAGTAGAGGGAAAAATTTTCTTTTCAGTGAAAAATATTACGTAAAAAGTTCAATGTCCACATAGCAACACCGTTTTCGCTGTAGAGACAAAGTGTTCCATCATCTTGTATGACCATCTTAGCCGGTATTTCTTTTGTTGTTAATGTCTCTGGCCATGCCCAATATATATGTTTATCTGTATCACTAACGACAAGGAAGCCATCCGGCATTATAGCTAGAAAATAGGGGTTCAATCTAGTGGATGGGCCATAGCCAAAATTGTAAATTGATGTTACACCTTTCAAATACACATTTGTATATATAACGAGGTTACCATCATTTTGCATCAAGAGCCAATATTTACGATTCTTCGATAAAAGTCCATGATTTTCTTCCAAAATTGTGTCGAGTGGAAGAGTATCACCTGCTATCTCTGGCATCTAAAATAGATGAAATATAAAATGTTCAATTGTACACAAACAACAATATCTAATAAAGTTTGATTAACATTCTTCGAGATAAAAGAAACTCAATCATGAAATGAACTTTGGAAAATCTGTAGATTTGATTCCTTAAGTTATTAATACTTGAATCACTTTATAGAAAACAAAAATCGAAAAACTGATCTTTTTCCTCGTATCGCCTTAAATCCATAAATTACAGTATTCCATCTATATTTGTTTCTTACATTAACTTACCAATGTGTAATTAAAAATTGAATAACTGTTATCGTGAATGATGAACATTTCGTTCAAAAGGTCAAATTGAGTAGCTATAGAATTGTCATTAGATTGAATAATTGTAACCTTACTTTCGTATCGCCTTCGCAACCGATTAAAAGTCAAGAAGTCACTCACTTCAGTTCGAAGTAGTGACTCTTTGCCAAGTAAATTAGTACTGGTATTAGTTATCAAAATCGTTACACTTTCATACGGAGCAACTTGAGCTGCTTGAATAATTCCAGCAATTGTTTCCATATGTGGATGACCATATTCATCGTAACAAGATATAACATAATTCGAAGCATTGACTTCCTTGTAGAAAAGAGCAACTAAGTGTCGCCACCATAAAGAAGACATAAATTGGTTGTACCCAAAAAAATCGCGTAGAAGAAATTTTTGAGTGGTTAATACCGCATTGTGGAACTCTATTACATCGTCATGCATATTTGGAGGAAGAAAACTTTTGAATCTTTTACACATATTTTGGATTCTTTCAATTTTATCATCCGACATTTGCTCAATTCCAAATTCCGATGCAACATCCTTGCATAACTGGATTATTCCATTCATTATTTTTATCATGATGTCATTAGATAAGGTTTCTTGAATAATGTTCTGATAAGTCCAACTTTTCGACGCATCGGCTAAGCCTTTCCTCATATTTGAGGCAAACCGATCATACCATTCAGTGTGGTCATGAGTTAACTTGTCTTTATTCTTTTGAGATTGTTCATGATAACAAATCATAAATATTCCAATTGCTCGATTGACATATTTTACGCGCATATCTTTCAAAATAAACTTTTCATGATAACCATTTAATGGATCAAAATTATTGAATCGGCTGCCATGATGAGGGACTTTAAATAATAGTAAACCATTGAGTTTTATCTTAGAATCGTTACATCGTTTCTTCACGATTTCAGCTTGAGAATCACCGGTGAAAAGGATTCTTTTGGTATCTTTATATTCCGGATGAACATAATATGTCAATATGGATTCTGCATTCTCCTTATTGGAATCTATTTCAGGTGTACGGTGTGCTCCCCTCACAATTATTCCTTCATTGCTTGAAAACGACTTATAATAATGATAGATCTCGTCATTGTTCTTGTCAGAATATCTTTGTCCAGCAATATGAAGAAATGGGAAGTCGTAGAAAGAAGTAGCCTTTGTTTTTTCGTACTTTGGAGCTAACTCTTTGAGCCAGGTGAGTGATAGACATCCGCTACTGACATAAATGTTTTCTATCTCGATCTTAGCGTTGTTACGTAGCAGTGTCCCAATAAGTTGTGTATGATCTTTATCTTGATGTGTTAATATTAAATTATCCAATATTATCTTATCTTGAACAGTATCTGAAATCTGTATAAGATCCAAGAATTCCAGCAGCTTAATAAATCGCGGACTGGCTTCGTATGGCCCACAATCGATCATAGTACTAACGCGGGCTTTTCCATTTTTATGTTGTTCTATAAAAACTGCGGCATCACCACGACCAGCATTTATAATATAAAGTTCACACGAATATTTTTCCATTGTAATAGTAGTCAAAAAATAAAAAGAAATCAATAGTTGAAAAATGAAATGCAATCGTTCGAAGTAGTGATCTATTTATATATGCGTTTAGCGAGGGTAAAAAAGAAATAAAAACGCGGAGAGTGATATCTCAATCATTTTTTTCTATTGGCGAATTCGAAGAATAAACAATTTATTGGCTAATGATAAAGAAAACAGAATTGCGAATGTTGTCGCATCAGCTTTAGTAAACAATTTTAATGATGAAATGGAGATGTCGTATTAGCGCTCAATACATGATGCTCGTTTCCGTACAAAACAGTTTAATTTTGTTTATGTTACGAAAATCTCATGTGTTATTGATTATTATAGAGATTCATGGGTTTAGATTCCGTGCCGAGACAATGAATATTCCATTGGAATTTTTCCACATAGAACAATATAGAAAATGTCAGACTACTCAAGTAGCAAATAAAGCTACGTAGGAGTAAAATTTTTGTATAAAAAAGCGTGTTTTACTGTAGACATATGAATGCGTCTATATGGCTTCTATTTTTTAGTTTTGTCATTCGTCGTATTGATCATTTCTTCAATTAACAAAAACAAGTTCTTTCGATCTTTAGATCCGTTTTTTATCATTATTTAAACGGTGGAATAGGTTAAAACAGTTAATTGACTTGTATGTATTATAATAAACATCATCTTCAATGTCATCTCTCTTTTTTATTTCAATGTGTTACAGCCCACTGGAACTGTTTTTTTCGCTTAGATTCTGACTTCAATTTCTAACAGGAATAACCGTATTGATTTCTAAAAACAGAAATCAAATAAGATGCAACTTAATACCATATTATTTCTTGAAAGTGTGATCTGTTAATTGTTTTGCTAATATTCTAAAATCTGTCTTCAGTTGTAATTTTTGTATATTTATGTCGAATATTTCTTAGATACATAATTACTTGAATACTGTTGTATTATTTATATAACAGATTGTACTGAATTTTGAAATGGAAGAATTATCTTCGAGGCAATATTTTCATCATGTGCAGAGCCCGCTTCCAACTTCAACAGGATTGAGATCGAATTCAGAAAAATAGGACTTGGAATAGTCCCAACTGGAATTCACAATTCGTGACCTTCTCTCTCTCTCTCGCTCTTTTCTCTTCATCTTTCGGACAGTTTCAACGACCATCAGGATAAAATTCGAACTTTAAATATATGTGTATATATATATATATATATATATATATATATATATCATGGCATCGAACCACACATAGGACATATAGGTATCAGCAAGAAAAAAAAGAAAAGAAAAAAAGTACACTGAAAAAACATAAGGTATTCTACCAAACCCATCAAAAAGGTTTCGTAGGTGTCCAAAGCTTCCAAATGTGTCGACATGTTCAAAAGAATGGTTTTCAAAAATCTACGAAACCAAAAAAGGACCGGTCGGCGGGCACACACTCCGAACCCTCACCACGGAACCTTTTTAGGTTTCGTCACAAAATACGAAACCTTAATGGATTCGTACAAAACCATAGTGCGAAACCTTAAGGTTCCGTATTTTCTGGCGAACCTTTATTGGAACCGTGCGAAACTTAAAAAGGTTTCGAGACGACGGTTCGGAGCGTGTGCCCGCCGACCGATCCTTTTTGGTTTCGTAGATTTTTGAAAACCATTCTTTTGAATATGTCGACACATTTGGAAGCTTTGGACACCTACGAAACCTTTTTGATGGGTTTGGTAGAATACCTTATTTTTTTTCAGTGTAGCGATAATAATGTACTATCTGTTATCGCTAACAAATAGACAAATAGATTGATGTTCGTGATCGATTCATATTGGTTAAGATGATGTGAAACTATTTGTAAAGGTTCCGTTGACACTTCATGGGCAATTTGATTTAGCGGCAAAATCAATTTTAGGATTAAAATTCCACAATATCGAGACTTTCCCTGAGTCACCAATCGATTTCACTTAACGATTGCAAGCATCAACTACATGAAAACTATTGTTTTAAACAAGTATCTGTATATATCAATGCTGAAACTCATATAAACTACGGGTCCCAAGATCGTATATCAGCTTAGTGATATTACCACTGTCGTGGCAATCAGGATTCCAACAACAATGAAATATCGTAGTAGTCTGATCCTTTGAACTGTTTTTAGCTCAACTATTCAAATGATATCCTTTCGAAATCAAACTGTTCATCTCGTGCAGTCATTGCATTATATTAGCATTCCCATCGATGTGGTCATTGTGGTCAATAAAATTAAATACATGTAACTTATGAAGACCTTATTGAACACATTGACCACAATTACCACAATGATATCCTTCCATTTAATATTACTACAAATTACTCTGATTTAAAATTAAATGAATTTGCTGCAAATTCATATTCCCCATCTTATGACAAAATGGTTTCAACTTATTTCTACGCTGCTATTATCAGATACCTTCGAATTGTCAAGGAACTACTATGCAGAATGATTAAAGAATTCAAAAGAAAGGATTGGAACTAGTGGGCGTAACCAATAAAAAAGTAAGTGGATGGGGGGGAGGGGGGGGCACCTGAAAGATTTGTGATGGTGGCAGGGCAACGCTTAAAATTTTTCTTCTCCAGTGATTGCGCAAAGGCTGTTGATGGTTAGACGTCGCTTAACCATGCTTTATCTTGGCTACGTCACTAACGGGAACTTGATCACTGAAATTTTATCAAGCAAAATTGTAAGACAGTTGAGATTCAAAAAAAAGAAAAGAACGCCAATGGAATGATTCAGACTTATTCTCAGATTGCAAAAAGACTCGAAAGAAATTATTCTAGATTATTGAGACAAACTCAATGAATGAAATGCTAACATAATTACCATTGAGAAAGCAAAAAGAAGCTAGAAGACATGATTTCCGTTTAATCACCAACTGCTATTCTATTATATGTCCCAATTTAAAACAATCTTGTGAACTACAATCGGATAAGGCAGTCACACCGTAGGACTATTGGGTTACATCAAGTGGTTTCTTTGTGTGGATCTCACTTGGCGAAGGGTTAAAGTTTTGAGACCATTCCTTGAGGGGAAAATCGAGTCGTGTAGTTTGCACGGGCTTACGCTGGTGATATGTGAAATCAAAAACAGTTCATAAACACATCTACAGACAAAGTGACAACAAAAACATGACTAACCTTCCAAAACGTTGACCGGTGATGATGGATCACATGTTGTTTCTAACGTGGCACATTCGAGCAAAAGGCGAGCATGTTCAGCAATTGTTGGCTGTCGAAGAAATGTAACAAGTGGAAGATTATGTTTGAAGTTCATTGAGTATAACTGGAATAGTCTTATGAACAATACAGGATCGTCCCCCAGAGAAAAGAAAGATGTCGAGATTGATGGTATTGAGCTCACATGAGGAAGGACCTGACACCAAATTTTTTGCAATCGTTGTTCCATCTTTGTTCGCAGTATTGTATCTGTGTCTGACGAAACTAAGAGACAAGTAAAACCAGATAGCAGACGATTTAATCGATTTTAATGAGCAATATAAAGCGTAAGTAAAATCTGAAAAGAGAATTAAAAATGCGCCATACTTTATGTTCGGATAAAAAGCTTGTCAGCGCAGCCCCTTTGGGACTAAAATGTGAAACTTACATGCTTGCATTTGGAAAGAGAGACTGGATTAGAATAGAATACTTAAGGAGTAAACTCACTTTAAGATCATCACTCTCAGGTTGGTAGTGTTTCTAGTAGTTACAAAAGGTATAAGCAGATGATTCTACTGAAGAATTAAATATACAATTGACCGTCCTTAGCTTAATATGAGAATATTAGGTGAGATTTTTCTGAGTACAGTGTACGTTGGGCCATTTTTGCATATTTTAAATTATACAGAGTAAGGTCCAAACAGCACAGCAAAAAATAACGAATCTGTATTTGATATGCAAATATTTTTACTTGAATGGTAAATAATAGGAATTTGAATACGCTGATAACATTTTTCTATGTTCGATAACCCTAACACTCTCTACATTTCTAATACTTCTATAGGTCATACGGCTACAATAGTCGTTACAGTGCCTGCATCCTGTGTAGCACCTGTAGCCCTGTGAGGCTGAGCCTGTATAGCCCCTGTCGTCCTTGCATCCTGTAACCCCCGTAGCGGCTAACCTATATAGCTGAAACAGCGGCTTGCGGTCCATGGAGGGGGGAGGGGTCCAAAGATCCTGGATATAGAACTGACACTCACTATTTTTCTTCGAAAATAATGTGAGTTCCACAAAACAGGAAGCTAATTCTCGCATGGGCTAAAAACTGGTTTAAATAGGTAAAAATTGGTACCAAATCTAATAGACATTTGACAGAATCTTTAAAAAAGCCTCAGAGGGTCTTTGGGAAACGAGAGGGCAAAAAACCACACTTAAATCACGATCTATTGAACTACACGTATATTTTGTTTCTTCAAGGTACTATAAGTTACAACTACGCCAGGCTAGTGCCTGATGTGTAGAGAAAATACAAGAAAAAATCAGTCCCACAATGCAGCAAATCGGCAGTAGTGAAGTACGGATGTGTCGGATTTTAGCGACTCCGCTGATATTGCTTATCGAATGGATTTGAATGACAAGTACCGCGGCTTAGTAGCCGCTGATCCTCTAGTGAAAGGATATCATCCAATAGCATCTATTTTTAGAAGAAATGCTAGCTTGGGCAAAAAGTTCTGCAACACTTTAAGATGAGGATGAGGGTGAAATTGTTGCAGATCCTTTTGCCCAACCAAATAAATAAAAATTATTCTATTTCGATGGTACGGCTATTCGATGATTTGCTTCAGTCTTTCACTCATTCATTTGGTCCCCTAAAAGTTTCTCAGACCAACGCCTAGTCGTTCCGATCTTTACCTCCGCTGTGCCATTCACTTTTGGTACTTTAAAAATGAATAGCTACGTTTCGTTGGCACTTCCGAGGTGATGATCTTCTATTCATTTGATTGCCACACAAAATAGATTAAAAGTTTTTTTTAATGATTTGCCGGGAAACGAGCACTCATCACAGTGCTTCATATGTTTGGACTGCTTTTTGTACAGTCGATTTCCTCATATACTTATTAAGATAGAACTCCACTGACGGGTATATCTTTTGGTGACGTACTTCCGCTAAAATCTTACCGAAACACCTGGCGTGTCGCAGTCGCTGCTAACGACGCGAAAATGGTAGTACGCACATACCACTTTCTCCGATTTTTTGAGTTATAAATATCACAATACCATACAGACTAAATCTTGTCGTGTAAACTTCTAAACTATTATTTCTTCTCACATCACATATCGGAATAGCGTTCAGCTCATTATCTTCCACAGAAGATTGTAAAAAAGACACAGAAAAATGTCTGCTTTGAAAAGATAAAGAGAGAAACTGAAGTTCGATGTTTAAGAAAAAACTAACCTCAGATTTGTGATCGTCGACCCCGATGACGCTTCGGTCAACCCTTACTGCTATCAACTAGTGTTGGGCAATATTTGAAGAAAAAGGAATGAACGGACGAACGAACGAACATCAACTCGTTTTTTCGGTGATACCAGTTCGACGCACTACCCTCCTTTCAGTAGAGGGAGTAAAGAAATGACTGTCAACGATCAAGTTTCGGCAACTGAGACCGACGATCTGGTTGAAATATACAAGTCCCAATGTGACATGAGATACCCAGAACGATGATTCCTGAAGCAGGATTCCATGAATTTCCGACTAAATTCCTAAGGAAACTCGCCATATCTGAGCGGAACCCGCCCGGAAAATGCCAGGAATCCGATGGAGAAATGCGGTAACCGTTTCCGGCTACCGGTTTTGACATGCTCCTGTCGGTTCCGGTCCAAACCAGATAAACCCGGCTACCGGATCCGCTCATCGGAAATACTGCTTCCATGAAATCTCTGGAATACCGCGGAACTGGCCGTTTCCGTGCCGGATTGTTCGATCTGGGATGTTTTATATCGCGGATTAAAAATCCCATTTAAATCCTCTCCAAAATCTCAAATTTTTGAATGCGTCGGTGTTGTGAGATTTTTCGATGTTGAGCGTTGTTGGTGTGGGGGATGTGTTTATGGCGGTGGATGATAGTCGTGAACAGGTTCCGAGTTTTTTGACTGGTGGCTATGGTTTTCATTTTTTTTGGACCGAATTTACTGGGGTATCGTTGGATCTGTTGGGATATGGTCGAAATCAGGGAGTACTTATCGAGTGCTGTCAGCTGGATTTAGTCGGAATATTTGACGGGATCCGACAATAATTCGTCGAAAGACTTGGGATTTTGGTGGAAGCTGATTGAATGTTCCGGTGTTTCCGAAACCTAGATAATCCGTTTGACTTTTCCGCGCAGTTCCCCTAGGGTACGATCGGTTACCTCTTTGCTGATATTTTCGGTAACTTTTTTGTCGGTCGGGTATTGTGAGTCCCGACGGAAACCATACTATGGGATTGACTAGGAACGAGCCGGTTCCATGTCCGATGCTTTCCGGTTTGGAATACTGCGCCAGTTTCCCGGTGGTTTTCCGCTTAGTCCCGTCGGGATCTGAGCGGAACTGTACGGAATGAGGCGGAAAAGGGGTGCTTTCCAGCGGGTTCCGGTTGGTTCCGTGGGCCGGAACGTCCATCCTGGTTGGCAATAAAACAACGATTTCGACCCCAGGTATGTATATATTGACTTTTTTCCTATCAATTCAGAACGGTTTACGTAATTTGGCCAACTTCCTTTAGCTACATTTTTAAATATATCAGCAAACATCACATATGATTACACAAGTGAATTAAATGCTGATAGTAAAGTCATCATTAAGAAAGCATTATTACGAAGCATTACAATTCAATGTATCTGTACCATGAGACTATACATTTCGTAGTATCAGTTTGATTCATACTTACGGATATTTATTTGTGAATGAATTTTATCTAACGATACTTTGTAAAAATTTCGTTGCAAAAAATGATGATGCTATGGAAGATATGATACAATTTGAGATTCAATCAAAACTTCAATCATCCACTGTTTATATTTTAGTAGTTACGACATTTAGATCAAGTACAACGGAACAGTTTTCAATTTTAATTCAAGGTCCAGAAAAGTCAACCTCGTTCCAATCAATGAGACAAAATTATCATTGGTTATCTATAGATTTTGTTATAATCTTTGAAAAAGTAATATTTACATCTCTTTGTCTTCTCATTTGTTATATAATTATATAATTACACAAGAGAAAACAATCTAATATCAGAAATAAAGTTTATATGAAATGAAAATTCTTTAAAGAGAGAAAAGCAGAAAAGTTATAAAGACAAAGAAGCTAAATATTTATACGTTAATTTCTTTTTCAGTTTTAATTCCATTACTTCATCCAGATGATACATTAAATGCAATATATAACACTAGAATGGGAGGCAACAGTGCAGCTTCAACACTTAGCTATAGATCTGGAAATTATGATCCTCGTGACGGACCAAATAATGCGTGTGATAATAATACTTTAACAACGTATACAAATTATGGTACATATAGTGCTAATAGTGTAACCGAACGATGTGGAACACAAACAGGGTTTTATGTAACGTTAAAAAGAGGTTCGTCAGTTGTTAAAGGATTACAATTTTGTGCTGAGGATGTTAATGTTGCTCGTGATCCAATTTTAATTACGTTAGAGGGAAATAATGCGATCGGAGCCAACCTTACTGTTGGACGTAATTGGATTCCTATTTACAGCGGAAGTATTGGTTTTGAATATGGTCCACCGAGACTTTCATGTGGATTGATTTAATGTATTGGCAATTCAATAAGTTACACAAGTTATCGATTTCTTGTCACTAAGAAACGTCGAGCAGAGAATTCTGTTCAATATTCTGAAGTTCAATTCTTTAGTTATTGAATATCGATTCATACAACAACAAATAGCTTGACTCTCATTTATATTCTTAATCAATAAATCCTTTTTCTATTTCTTACCATTTATTGATTATTACGCTAATATACGTATTAGTCCTAAGACTTTCGATAAATTTCCCATGTTTGCTATTGTGGTCAGATTGCGACGCAGTTGCGCTGCAATGATCCAATTACCTCTCATGTCTATTTCGACTGTTTTGCGCCAACGATTAGAGTAATAATTGCTAATCATCTTGAGAATGTTTTGAGGGTGGGTGAGGATGAGGATGGATTGGAAATCAGGTATAAAAGAATCGATAATTAGAACTCTTTCCATTTGGCCACGACTGTATCGATGTGAAGTTATTCAATGGAAATCACAGAGATATGTTTTGACAAATACGAATAATTTGTTAAAGAAAATCATTAAATCAAAGCAGGACTCGAACATACATCTTCCGATGACCGGTGTGAACATGTTGGATGAAATCTTTTTTCGACGTCGGCGTTTGTTTTATATTCAAATAGGGTTCGTGTTAGCTTTTTCACTTTGAATGTTCTAGATTATTTCTGCTTGATGAATACATGTTGGGATTTAGTTGTTCGTTCTACTGTGTATTCCCAGTTTCGACCTTGCTCATAGGTCTCATCAGATGGCGTTTCGTTAATGACACTGTTGGCTGTCTAAGATCGTCGGCCTTTGAAACACTTCGATGGCACGTTTCGAGAGCTACCATGGCCGGTTATTCATCGGATTTATCTATTCAGATTCTTAACTGAGGCTCGTTGTCTGTAACTCGAGGGTAGTTGGTGTCATTCGTGTATTATTGTTTTTGCAAATCACCTTACGACGTTTGCAAGCAGACGGATCCTTAGACAACTGCTATTCTAGTGTAAGTCTCCTCACCGAAGAACGCCGGTCGACCGATTTTGCAGTCCATATTAGCGTTATCTTCACCTGGCATGCTACTCACCACAAATAAATCCAATCTTTCGGACGGCGAGCTTGAACATTGATGTCCAAGGATATGCACATGTGTTTTCATGGATAGTTAGTAAACAGCTGATATGTGTCTTCTTCTTACAGCTCGTCTCAACGCCCGAACAAACGCTGCCGAAACTATGTTTCCCACAGTATCACGATATGTATAGGACATATTTCCAAAATCGTAGAGATATTTAAATTTAGTCACAATCTAAAAATACACGTTTGTATGAGTAGAAAGATACGATAACGCGTACAATTATGCATTTTATTTTCAAAGACAATCGAACACACACAAAAAGGCAGATTTTGTTACATTGCATTCATATTCTTCATTCGTTTGTCTATCGACCATCAATGACTATCATCTGTAAATGCACAATTTGACACTATGTCGATGATCTTGTAATAAATGAACATACCGCTGGAATGCATATAAACTATTGAGGTTTTGACCTTGCTCAAGGGTCCCCTCAGCTGGCTTTATGTCTTCAGTATCATATAATATTCACACAGCATATGTTGATCATACGATATGTGAATGTTGATACTCTTCTATGACTCTCTCCTCGTTCTGAGAGTCATAGACAAGAGCTACCACGACGACAATCACGAACTCAAACGGTTGTTCAAGTCAATCTTTCCTTACTCCATGTCTTGCAACGATATGTCATGATGTGGCTAAATCTTATATGACAACGAAAACTCGTTCGTATATGTGTGGAACTTTTACCGGTTTCGACCTTGCTCACACAGGTCTCGTCAGATGGCTTTTATGCATTGTAATACCAGTATGTAAACAATCTCTCTCCTAATGTTTACGTATACTAGCATTACATGTATTGAGCTACCATGATCGATTGTTGTGTCCTACGTCTCAATGTGACGTCTACCCTGCTCTCTACCTATGTAGCTGACATTCAAATATTATGTTCTAACTATTCTGACGAGATGACTTCAAGATGAAGGATCAATAGACAAGCACTACCATATTCGATTACTCGTAGCTAGTCGAAGGAAACTGGTCGGCCTTAATATGGTCCACAATAGTGTTGTCTTCACCTTATCTATTTTAGAGCGGCCTCTCTCTCTGCCTCTCTCTCTCACTCCGTAACATAAAAACAGATTCTAACTAAAGCTATCTATATTTAACAACAAACAGACTAGACATGAATGTACGTATGTTTCTATTCTTTCTCTAATTAAACGAATCAAATAAATACAATCACGAAGAGAAACAACCAAAAGTACATTACATGACCGACCATTTAATATCCATCTCCAAGACGAGCCATCATTGATGTTTGCTTGCTTGATGGTGAGGAACGAGAAGTCAATCTGCTTGCTTCATCTTTGGCCTCTTGCTCGCCTTGTTCGCGCCGTTCACGTGCATTGCCAACATCAATCTGCACGAGAGCAAAACTCGATTAGTTTTTGGAAGTTCTCCGCATCTTCACATCTATCCTCAAGATCTCTTTCATTCTACCTACCCATGTCCATGGCATTTCTTCCTCCTCCATATAATCCTCTAATAATCGATGATTACATAGCCGTGGATTTGGAGGTGTTAGGCCAAAATATCTTCGATACATTGGCGAATAGCAGAACTGACTGTTGACAGTCATCGATGGAGTCTCCTGTCGAATGAGAAATAGCAGATGAACTCCATTTGTACATACACATCAAACAAACGTTGATCTTACTGTTGATGCGTCTTGTTTATTTCCATCTCCTTTACTTCAAGGCACCTCACCTTCAAGAGTCGGATCTGGCGACGCTCTTGATCTTTGTGGCACGTCTTTGTGCCGTTTGATGACCGAAGCAGATCTGCTGACGAGCTCATTATGTATCGAAAATTCACCATCATCTTCAGTGATTTTCTCCGCCGCGCTCTTTCATTTTGTTATTCTCTTTGGTATGAGACCATCGAGAAGTCTCTTCACTAGTGGCGTTTCCTGGGTCGTTTTCTTGCGGCTAGGTGTGTTCCACGAATGAACGAATATACTTAAATCTAAAGTATAAAACAAACACATACAACATCTTTCTTCTGTCTACTAAATGATCCGTCTAAATTACAATCACACACGTTTATTTCAAGCATACACATGTCAAATGATCATACAGAAACGAACACTTACAATTCGAAAAATATCAACAACAAGTGTTTCTTTTCCTCCTTCTCCTCCTCCTCCTAATATTTTCTGTCCATGTTCCGTTTCCAACGATGTTTCCATCTTAGTCAAGAACGATGCAAGTGGCTTCTTCCGAACAAAGAGTTCATTCAATGATGGATTGCACAGTGTTGTAATCATGACACGTACATCTCTCGCAAGTGAACCTGTATAGGCATAATATTTCGTCCTTAATTGTCGAAACTGACGTTTGAATTCTATTGACGGACCACTCTCGAACGTGTGTTGCACCATCAAAAGCTTCTTATTGCATTGTTTCGTTGCCAATTGCTCACAATGCTTCAATAGCTCATCACCCGTTTTGTCTTCTACTAGTCGTTGATACTTCTTTTCATGTCGCGTAGGCAAATGTAAGAATTTCTGACGCAATGCTTAATGTTGTTCAGCATCAAGTTTTGTGAAGACTTTCGGTACCTGATCCAATCGAAAGAATCGATCGAAGTGATACTTAACAAACCGTAGTGGATATTTGTTGAGAAGAAGTTTGATTTGGATGATCAATCGCTCATTATCAAACGCATACACATCGGAACACAATCGAACAGCATGCAATCATGCTTCGTACGGTATGTTAACGTGTACATGACACGAATGATCAGATGCATACAGCAGTATATAAGGCTCAGCTGCTGGCTTCCGATAGACGGCTGTTTTCAATGATCCACGATGATTTTCTACTTGAACATCTAGAAATTCGGCTTTGAAGCCAATCGAATATTTGATTCGTATGTTCTCATCANAATGACGGACATCACATTGGATTTTGTTAGTAGCAAGCATTCCTGGATGTCACAAATGACGGACATCACATTGGATTTTGTTAGTAGCAAGCATTCCTGGATGTCACAAATGACGGACATCACATTGGATTTTGTTAGTAGCAAGCATTCCTGGATGTCACAAATGACGGACATCACATTGGATTTTGTTAGTAGCAAGCATTCCTGGATGTCACAAATGACGGACATCACATTGGATTTTGTTAGTAGCAAGCATTCCTGGATGTCACAAATGACGGACATCACATTGGATTTTGTTAGTAGCAAGCATTCCTGGATGTCACAAATGACGGACATCACACTTTTCTCCGTTAGTTCCAAATAGCTTAAAGAGTTATTTATAAGTCAGTCAGGCAAGGTTCTTTACTATCTTTCAGTAATCCATGTTGCATTAACTCACTGTTCAGTTGCAAAGACTTCGGTTGGAAAGTCGATGTTTGATAAAAGAATAATGATTCGGTTGTAGAAAGAGTATTTGGAATATTTTTCATTTCTTTGATTTCAAATCTTCATACTGGCAGTTGTTGGACTATTTTATTAATAGTTAGTTTACCAGCTGTAATCTTCTGATAGTTCGTGATTGGTGTCGCGTTGAGAATGGATGTTCCAAATAAATTGTACAACATAGATGAATTGTTTTTCCTTTGATACGAAGTGGGCAAACAACACATGATATTGATGTCTTTTATTATATTGAGTGTAGCTAAAACAGTGTAAAAGCATTTCTTTTTTTAGGAGGCAAAAACCCAGTCTTGTACAATAAGTTTGATAATATCTTCGATGTCATAATATTAAACAAAAAATTCTCATCCGCACTAAATGAGTAATTATAAATATTTTACGAAGTTATTTCTCATTCATTTACTAGTTTCTCTAGGCATATACTCGCTAGAGAAAGTCGTCGAAAAAGTCTACGGTCTTCCATTAGATACTTTCGAAAATTTTCTTGAGCGTTACGCTCTAACACGAAATGGCCTTTTTATGTCGAGAGTATGGTTTAATTGATGCAAAACTATATGCTAACTTCTATTATTTAGTTCCTCTTAGTTATGGCGCAGTCTAGCATGAACTATAACTGATTATATGCTGTCCAAGTCTATGTTATTCATCGAACAATTTAAATGCAGCTTTTTTAGACAAATTCAACACTATAACTAGAAAAAAATTGCAAGAGGTACTCAATCTATTCTTTCTTAGCTATAGGGGGTTTCGGGTTAGCGTGATTCTTTGCAGCATTATATGTAACACAAAAAAAGATTTAAAATACTTACTCACAATTATAGTATTGTTAATGGAATTAATTTTAAATGAGTCCTTAAGAACAATTGCCCAGAAATATATTCCTACATACTTTTTTACATCGATTGGATATCCAAGGAGTATTTTCAATGCTCCATCGATTTTGTCGTTAGTAAAAATGAAACTTTATGACATATTATGTATATAATATGCAATAATCGATAAAACTATCAGTTGATATAATACAGGCAAATACAAAACTCACTGAAGTATGACTGCAAAGCTATTAATAAAAGCACATGTATATCTTTTTTTTCCTCGTTTTATAACATTAAGCAATCGTCTTACCTAGTTTCATGACAAGAATAGCCTCTGGAAATAAATAAATGATGTTTGTACAGACAAACATCTATCAGTTACTCTGAAATCGATCTAGTCACTGCTTAACTTCGTCTTTTTCTAAAAGTTTGAACTTATCATCTTAAAAATGTGGATTTGGATAGACAAAGACCGATTAAACATTCAGACTCATATTCACGCCTTCATCTAGTGTACGATGGTGTAATAAACTTCTGAAGTTCATCAAAAACCTGAACGATTAAAGCTATACTACAATACAGATCTTCAACATAAGTCTAGAGATTTGCCAATCGGCCGGGTACTCGAACTTCGAATATTTTCATCGGCTTTTGCGATATTAAAAGGAAAAAAGGAGCGGAAAGTATATACCAATAAATTAAGTACTCCATTATTTATTGTAATATTTTTAAAAAAGAGTAGATATCCCTAAGCTCAAGTATATGAACTTTATTCACATTTATTTAAAATTTGTTTGACTAGTTCCTTTTAAATGCACTTAACTTTTAGTTCTAAAAGAAAATTCACCTTTTAAAAACCTTTTTTATAATGTTAGATAAAACAGTGGTGATTATTCTTTCAACTGGCATTCTCAGAGATATATAATAGTAGAATAAAATAAGATATAGACAATGCTAATTCATAGGACGATCTTTCCGACGACTGGATCCGTTTAAAATTCCGGCCGGAACCGACTGAGCCACAATGACCTGGTTATTGGGAAACCTTCAGATGTACAGAATAAAAATATATATAGCCTTCAATATATTTACGGTATCATTCGTGTGTTTCATAGAACAAAACTTAAACATTCCGAGGATTTGCAAAACTATATTTTGAATTCGCCAAAAGAAAAAAATCATTGAAGCATTACTCTGCGCGCTTTTTTCTATTTCTTTCGCGCACACTCTCTGTAAACGCGCATATAAATAGATCATTACTTCGAACGATGGCATTTTACTTTTAATCGTCGATCAAACTAAGTAGTAAGTAACTATCTCTATCTCAATTTTACATATAACATCCAATGATACCAAAATTCATATTGTAGTTCGTTCTGAATTTAAGTGAAACGGAACTGAACTGATTCCAAACTGGAAAAATACATAATATAATTCATCGGATTTTATTTTTTATAAATATATATAGTTAAATCAATTCGTTTTTTTATACTATAGATCATGGGTGGCGTTATATCATCAGCAAGAGATTCATTGAATGCTGGCACCGATGAAGCGGCCAAAATGGCCAGGGAAAATCTGAAACAGATGGAAGAAACAGCTAAATTAATCAACCATGGATTTCATCTCGAAATAGTGGACAAATTGAAGAATCCCAATGAAACACGAGGATGGCAAGTCGTTGGAGGTCGACAAGATCGCGAAAGTGAGTTTATTGGTATTGCAACTTCAAAGACTCCTGCCTCAGATATTACGGCGGGAGTTCAAAATTTGATCAAAGGATTATTTGATGTCAATAAGAGCGATGGAAGTGCAGAAGGCAATGAAAGAGCTAAACAATTTCAAGACTCGGTGATTCACATAGCCCAGGGTGCATTTAATGTGTTCTTGGGCAATTCAGCTGCTGGATCTTCGACTCTACGTAAGTTTCTTATTGTTCCACATGGTCTAGCTTTCTACCGGGTTGACATCGGTATGTACAAATATACTTTGGAATCCACCGGTTTTGTCACCTATTATGAAAGCATAACAATCGTGTATGCATCTCGAGCAATCTTAGATGTCACAGATTTACATCCTGGGGAACTTCTCGCATATGCCGCTGACATTAACGGTGACGATGAGCAAAAGATAGAACAATGGGTAACTCACTTCAAGAAACTCTATCGACTTATGAAGGAACTCCGCAACGAAGCAGCTGTGGATACACCAGTTTTTCCAAATCGTGGTCTTCCTCTACCTCCAACGCCATTTGAAGACACAGAGTAACTGGCTATTCTGACTGAAAAATAAATTTGCAACTTCTCATTTATACACTCACTCCAAGAGGAAAATATTTGTTCTGTCTTTGTAGTGTTATTAGACGTTTAGCTTTCATATCATTTAACTCAGTAGTCTAACACATCCTGATTACTAATTTAATGTTGGTTTTTTTGTCTGGGTCTCTATTTCTTCAATATATTTCAATTTTTAAATCATATTCTTCTCAATTACTGATAATCTTTTTTGAAAATAAACTTCAATAAGTAAATCCATGCTTGTTTTTTAACTATTTGATAATAAATTCGGTGAACGTTCATCGTTTTGATAAATCGCGATTAATCACGACATGGGTAATAATGTCCTATGTGATATCAATAGAAAGAACTACTTTGTGTCTCTTTCAATAGAATGAGCCAAGTCTGTAACAACAACGTCAAACCAACTCTGTTTTTCTTTCTGAAGATGTGATCTGACACAGACAAATTAGTTTTCTAAAACTGCAAAAAACTATGTAAAATCGGTTTACTTTTGTGTGGGGAATGAATTTCTTCGTTGGGGTGCGATGACGAGAGGTATCGTAGTTGTTTGTCGCGGTCGTCTCTTAAATATTATAAATTTTCGCCATAATTCGGATAAACACACCAATGACACTATAAGTCAGGGATGCCAAATATAAATTTTCAAAATCAGGAGTTTTCAGAAAAAAATCAGGAGTTTATCAGGAGATTTTTCATCTCAAATCAGGAGGAAAATCAGGAGCTGTTTGTACGAAATCGCAAAGGTTATTAGATGACATTCCACTGGATTATCTCAAGCACTAACCTGCTTGATCAATGCGAATACTTTCCTGCATTTTGATGGCAGAATAATTACCAAAAAAGTTTCTAATAATCGAGTCAGAATCGAAAACATAGAATTGAAGGATTTTTTTGATCGACATTTATTTCATGAATAGTTATTCAAACGTTGAAAAAGACATAGAAAATCAAAATCAACTAACTATTAATTTACAAATCAAAACGTATCAAGTAAATGCATACATGAACATTATTTTCAAACGATTCGTGGAATCTTTGCAACATGACTATACTTATCTGACGATCGAATTTTTTTCAGCAAATCGGGTTTTGTCAAAAGATATTTATA
>CAJNOJ010000366.1:4830-91667 GCA_905250025.1 Adineta ricciae | reverse complement strand
AACTTGAGCGCTAGATTCCACTGTTTAGGTAACGACCGATCAAAAATAGAATATTTGATTTATTTCCACTAGGCGAATAGAATTTGCGTAGCTTCATTGTCTATCACATTTTCGATTTCCTGTTAATTCCTCCAACACCTTTTCGTGGAGGATGTGAGTATTCTTCCTAGAGGCCCCCAGCATAAAAGACCATGGCCTTATACAGTGTCTCGGTATATCGCTTCGTTTTAGGTGACCTTCTATTAAGAATCAAGTTTTAACTAAGTATACACAATCACAGCCACAGCCATCCTATAATAGCGCTCAAAATTTTTAGTACAAAAGCTACCATTCAAAAAGACTTTTATTTTAATTTTTCATAGAACAGCTTTCATTTTTACTATTTATAATAGGTCTACTTAAAACTCCAAAGCGTGCTGCGGAAGCTATGCTTTTCTTTACCAAAGGGTATGAAGAAAAAATTAGCGACGTTGTCAAGGATGCAATATTTGATGAACAGTGTGAAAATATGGTGCTTATTAAAGACATTGATATTTATTCACTTTGCGAACATCATCTGTAAGTTTATCTAAACTTATATTTTCTACTATTCGAGTTCTGTATAGGGTACCCTTTTTTGGTAAAGTATCAGTTGGCTATCTACCGAAAGATCGAGTCATTGGATTGAGTAAAGTTGCGAGGTAAGTTATTTAATTAAGCCTAGAAAGGAAATGCTTATTATATTTTATCTAGAATCGTCGAGATCTTTAGTCGTCGTCTTCAAGGTTAGCTTACTTAGATAATAATTATAAACAGCTCATTTTACGTGGCTTACTTCTAGTGCAAGAACGCTTAACGCGACAAATTGCAGAAGCTATCGACGAAGCTATTCAACCACAAGGTGTTGCTGTTATTGTCGAATGTGTACATATGTGCATGGTCATGCGTGGAGCGGAAAAAGTCAATACACGCACAACAACATCGGCTATGATTGGCATCTTCCTCACGGATGCCAAGGCACGCGAAGAATTTTTGATGCTTGGTCACACTCGTTCCCTATGATAAATAGCGTACTTTCAGTAGAGGGAATAATACAAACAAGTAGTAATTTATTAACTTTTCTGTCACTATTCATACTAAGTAACTAGCTTTTTTTGTAGTTTTCTGAGCAAGAGCGTTCACCATAATAGTTTTTACTAATGAATAAATACTATCGAATCTTTCTCACGCATATATTCTGGATCTGTCCGGTTTTGATGATGTGTTGAGGAATTATGGAGCTAGCGTTAATTATCTTAAGTGAAGAAAAGACACCAGCAGTCTTATTTTCAAGGAGAAAACCATGGGCTATATATTCATCATGCCCTTTAGAATATCACGAAGTCACAGAAAATCAGCATTATTTTCAACTCTATAGACAGACAAAATTTTTTACAGATTCGCTACGATGTGGTCTAGCAGCAGACCACGCTGTTCTAACGAGAAAGTGCATTAAAAATCACTTTATTTTGCTTTCTAAGCAAGACATTAAATATAAGGATTCATTTGTGCTGTTTCGAATGCTTTATTTGACTCTTTCATCTTATAGCATCATCCTCATCATTAAAATACTCACGACATAAATATTTACCACAGTTAGAACAGAAAGTTTTTACCTTCTTTGTTGCCACATAGCTTACTTCTCTTGATTAGTATGCTCTTCCCTTTATTTGATAATAGTCAGCGCATCGTCTACCCGCGCGGTATATAGATTCTGCTTCTTCTTCGAGTTTTTGCTTCGAATTCGAAGAACTTACTGATTTTTTTCATGGACTAGGCTTTAACTTCTCAACAGACATAACAAGCAATAAGGGGCGAATAAGATTTTCTACAAACTTCAGAACAATCACTTTGCTACCTGTGTAGTTTTCCGTGCATATCAAATAACTATTTATCAGTGCCGTCCCGAAAGCTAGTTCAGATGTGACTTTGCGATATTATTTTATTGACTTCTTAAGACACGTATAGTATGATGACAGTTGATCAGATAAACTAGTGTCTTGTCTTTCTTTGTTGTAATATAGTACGACTTGCGACTTCAAGATGGGCTCATTTTGAAAATTCCTGTTTCAACTGTTTGCTACACTTTCGAAATATTATAGTCTTGCAGATATTATCAAGGCGTCTTGTTTACATTTTCACACAATCAATTTTGTTTCTTCTTTATTCCGAAACGCATAAACTTCACCGCGATTAAACTCTTCCTCAAAAACTTGTCTTTCAAATCAAACAGATTCCTCCTTAGTCTTCCGATACGATACATTTCATGTTCCAACAGTTCTTTGGCAAGAGACATAGTCGTAAAGTAGTTCTTGGCTACTTCGGTTCAATAACATCTGCCCAAACCATCTAACAAGTTCACTGCTATTGTTTGAGTATGTCCAACACCTACCATCGATTCATACTCGTCAGTATAGATTACATAATTCCAAGTGTGTCCATTGACAGCCGCTGATTTGATCATCTTGATTCTGTGCTTGTATGCTTTATCAAATATATATTGGCTAAAAAAACGCCTGCTTCGCTATGGTATCATACTTTCGTCAAAACTAATAACTGAACTAGGCTACATACTGATGAACATTCCTCTGTCAGTAGATCTGAGGTTGGTTACAGCTTGAATTAGCCTTTCTTAGTTCGAATTATTGTCAGCGTTGACCAAAAAATGTCAGAACTTGAGGAGTAATTTGAGCCTTTCTCTCTTGACATGTGCTTCGAATAACCTCCAACTGAATAATGCTTCAGTAATGTTTCATCTCTGACATTTTTATCATCCCCATCTCAATAATGATCGTAAAGAACTTGAGTATTTCTTCATGGGTAGCTGCTTTCCATTCAAGATATTCGCACCACCTGCCAATCTTATAGGCATGCAAATACTATTCCACGCATCGATAAGTTTCATCAAACATAAGATCAATGACTTCATCTGTGATGAAACATCGATAACACTGACTGTATTATCCTCTAAAACAAAAGTTAAATTCCGTAATTTCGTTCTGATTCTATTCCATTCTAGACGTTTGAATGTGCCTCGTCACCAGACATTTCTTCGTGAGAGTTTCCAGATTCATTGCCGCATACTGTCTAGATCCTGATCGAAAATACTCGCTTCAGCAAGTGAACTATCAGTCTCTTCTGCATCGATTTCTTCGAAAGATATGGGAACTACTCGGAAACTTCGATTGCTTTTATATGTCAAACCACGGATATAAGAATAAGTAGACAAAAACTAGAGCTTTTGCTGATTCATGATGTCATGATATGAAAAAGATAGTGAAAAGGTCGCTACATGAATTAGTTAGAAGATAACTATTGACAGAAATAGATATATCAAACACTTTCTTCATGAAAACTGAATCGCGGTGAATGTGTTAATATTAAAAAATCTATACATATATTTGACTCCACGAAAGTTGACCAAAGACAACGATGAAGTGACATATGTCTATCATATATTAGAACACGGAATCTTTGAAAGTCGTAAATCATCTAAAAACTTCAATTTATATTCAAATATAAACTAGATCAGACGTCTACTTACTAACGAATTACATAAATAATGATTGACCTATACCTTTTTATATTTTCATTATTCAACGAGTATTCTTTTAAAACAAATACATAATCAAATCATTCGTTTTCATTGAGTAAACTATGACATTATTCTTCCTCATTTGGATTAGAATATCTTCTTTATATAACTTTTAACAAATATCAACAGAAAAAGACTTTGGTATTGTCAAGATTTTCTTCTCTGTTATGTAGAAGGTTATAAAACAAAGAATAAAGTTATCGAGAAAATCATAAATGTACAAGACTTTTTTCCCTATGTTATAATTCTATAGGATTTCTCGTAACCAAATCGCGTTCGATTTCATCAGCAGAATGACTCTCACTATCCATTTCATGAGTGTTCTTTTTAGGAGTATTAGATTATGGTCGTTAGTGTAATCATCGAATCAGACTGTTCGAAGCTATTAGATTCATCAACCTCGGCTATTCTTTTCCAGAATCTCTCTCTCTCCCTTTCTCAATATATATATAAACAAAGAAGAACGGTTGTCTACCTATACACTATATGTTCAGTCCCTATGATAGCTACCGCCACTAAACTTTTCATGATGTTTCCATAGATCCTAAGGAAGATCGACATAGGGTTGACATGGTCATTGAATGGATGAAGCGAGGAGTTAAGAATACTAAATAATGAGTCATTTGCAAGATTCTCTTTTTTTCTATTCGACAAAAAAGAACGACGAGTTCATATACAACTGAAGACAAAGGAGAAATCACTAGGAACTTCTCCTTATGATCATAAGAAAAAAAGAATCTCTCAGCCCGAGGTCAATTATGAACATAAGCATATAGACGAAGAAGAAAGAAAGTATAGAAAAAAGAGAATATAGAACGAAAGAAATATGATGATCGAGACAGTTATGTAACAGTGGGTGGAGGATGGAGAGGGGGTGGTGGGGCAACATGGTTGCAAAATGATCCAGATGGTTCTGTAATACTTTAGATCGCAAAACTGTTCGTGTTACTTCCGTATATACAGGGGAAAAGTCAAGAGGAGGGCGGGAAATCAAAGGTAGTTGAAATTTAACACAATTTCGATTAGCTCATTTGATCGATCTAAAGAGTATTCATTCATTACTATGTTTTTCTACTGATCTGGTTGTGTTACACGGAGGTGAAGACAATTCAGCACATACTTATCCCTATAAAATAATCGTTCGACTGTCGTTCTATGTCATGGACGTATGTATTCGTGATAGATAGCAGTTTAACTGTCAAATCTAAGGCTTTTAAGGTCTTGGCTGAAGTGGGAACAGAGCTGACGTAAGGTCTGTCAGAAAAGGATGACTTTTGCTACTGGAACTATAAAAAATGATAGATTCAAAATACAGCGTAGTATAAGTAGTCTTCTCTCTGACGTACAGGATAGAATATATGGTGATGATAGATGAAATATGTCAAGCACAGTCGTCTATATATTTTCTATTGTTTTCTCACATATGAAGTTTTCAATCCGGAAGATTCTTTTAATTAGTATTGATTATTCACAATGTTTCTCGACGTATGTATTTATACGCAGTATAGAGAACAAGATGAAAAATACTTATTCAATGATGAATTATTGTAGATATTTAATATGAGTGATAAAAATACAAAAGAAAATTCATCAAATTCTCGTAAACCGAATGCATTAGATCATGCTGAATCATCAATATTTCGTTGGTTTCATGTTATATTTTGGACATGGATTAATCCAATATTAACAACTGGTTATAAAAAACAATTAAACGAAGATGATTTATATGAAGTTTCAGCTAAAGATGAATGCTATTATTTATTGAATCGACTTGAGTCTCATTGGATGAAAAATCCTGATCTTCGTACAGAAAAAATTTTAATCAAAACATTTTGGAAAAATCTTATATATTCAGGTTTAGTTCTATTTCCATATATCGCTGCCAAAGTTGCTCAACCATTACTTTTAAAAGAAATCGTTTTAACAATTAATAATAATGATCGACCTTCGTATATCGGATATATCTGTGCATGTGGTTTGGGACTTTCAACAGTTATTCAAGCCATAATACATCAACAATATTTCTTTCGTACAGTACGTGTTGGTTCACATGCAAAAATTAGTCTGTCATCAATAATTTATAAAAGATTATTATCATTATCAACAAGTTCACTAACAGAAACTACAACGGGTCAAATTGTGAATTTAATATCTAATGATGTTGGTAAGTTTGAGGAATTAAGTATAAGTATACATCAAATATGGGCAGCACCATTAGAAGCAATTATTGTTTTTATTTTAATTTGGAATCAAATCGGCTTACCAGTATTATTTGGTTATGGTGTTTTACTTATACTGGTACCATTACAATTAATATTTAGTAAACAGTTTGCGAAAAATCGAAAAAATACTGTTGAATGGTCGGATAAACGTATTAAGATTATTAATGAAATTCTTGTTGGTTGTCAAATTGTTAAAATGTATCAATGGGAAGAAGCATTAGAAAATGTCGTTTATAATGCCCGGCAAAATGAATTTAAAAGTATAAGAAACGCCAGTCGAATTCGTGCAATTAATATGGGTATATCATTTGCTGCATTACCATTAATTTCTTTAGCTTTGTTTTTTGGAAGTTGGTTAATGGGCCAAGTTTTATCTCCTGCAAATATTTTTACAGCTTTATCATTATTAAGTAATTTAAGAGATCCAGTAACAGTTAGTTTGCCTTATGCAATCGAAAAATTAAGTGAAAGTCGAATTGCAGCAAAAAGAATCAATCAATTTATGGAATTATGTCAACGAAATCAAAAAGTAAAGGATGTAAATGGGATTCTAGGAAATATACTGATGAATAAAGCTTCATTTAGTTGGGGTTTATCGGAATTAAATGATATTGACTTAAATATCCAAAATGGTTCATTAGTTGGTATTATTGGTTCAACAGGTTCATATAAATCTTCACTTTTATTAGCAATTCTTGGTGAAATGTCATTAACAAAAGGTACAAGTCATATTCATGGTCAAATTGCATATGTATCTCAAATCCCTTGGATATTTGCTGGTTCAATTCGTGAAAATATTTTATTTTGTAAATCATTTGATGAAGAAAAATACGCTTATATACTTGAAGCTTGTCAATTACTTTCCGATTTACAAACATTTACTGCAGGCGATATGACAATTATTGGTGAAAGAGGTGTTAACTTGAGCGGCGGTCAAAAAGCAAGAATATCGCTTGCCCGAGCTTTATATACGGATGCAGATATTTATTTATTTGATGATCCATTAGCTGCTGTTGATCATAATGTTGCACAAAAGATATTTAAAGCATGTATTAGTAATGAAAGTATAATTAAAACAAAAACTCGTTTATTAGTCACACATCAAATACAGTTTTTAACAGAATTTGATCATTGTATTTTATTAAATAATGGTCAAATTGAAAAACAAGGTTCGCCAATTGAATTATTATCAACTGATCATATTGCAAAATCTTATGAACATCAACAATTTCATACGGAAGAAACAAAACTACGTGCAGAGAGTGTTACCGATCCATCAAATAAACAACAACAACAACTTGATAGGACAAGTATTGTGAAAGATGAAATATCAATTGATGGAAATGTAAATATTAAAATTTGGGCTAAATTATTTACATCAGCTTATGGAGTAATTGGACTTATTTTCTTAATTTTTCTTATGCTACTTGCTGAAGGAATTTATGATGCAACAAATAAATGGCTAAGTATTTGGTTGTCAAAAGATTTCAATGAACAACGTGAAAATCATTACGCATATATTTATCTTGGATTAGTATTAGGCACTTTGTTAATTTCATTAATTCGTGCAGACTATTTTTTTAATGTAATTTTACATGGCGCATCTGTATTACATAATCGTATGTTTAAAAGTATTTTATATACATCATTAAGATTTTATGAAAGTAATCCAGTTGGTCGAATATTAAGTCGATTCAGTAAAGATCAACAAATACTGGATGAATTATTACCAACAACATTTTATAGTACAGTTGAATCATTAATTATGGTTTTAGGTTCGATTGTTATTGTTGGTATGGCAAATCCATGGGTTTTATTAATATTAATACCAATAATTCCAGTATTTTTATGGTTACGAAGATATTATTTACGAACAAGTCGAAGTTTAAAACGATTAGAAAGTGTTACACGAAGTCCAATTTATGCTCTCTTTTCTTCATCATTAAATGGCTTAATAACAATACGTGCATTTCATGTGGAAAACGAATTTTTAAATTTATTTATTGAAAAAATTAATGCAAATTCACGCGCTTCTTTTCTGTTTCATTGTACAAGTCGCTGGTTTGGTATTCGATTAGATTTAATGACTTGTTGTTTAACAGTTTTTACAGCCATTTTATCAATTGTTTTACGTCATCAGATGGAAACATCATCGATTGCTTTAGCTTTATCTTATTGTATAAGTTTGACTGGGGTTTTTCAATGGACTATTCGACAATCAGCTGAGACAGAAAATTTTATGACAAGTGCAGAACGAATTGATGAATATTCGCACTTATGTTCAGAAGATAGTTTATCTCAAGGAAAAATTATTCAACCTGCTAATTGGCCTTATGAAGGAAGAATTCAATTCGAGAATTATAAATTAAAATATCGTCCTGAACTTGAACATGTTTTAAAAGGAATCAATTTAGAAATAATTCCTCAAAATAAAATTGGTATTATTGGGAGAACTGGTTCAGGAAAATCATCAATATTTCAAGGTTTATTTCGTTTAACTGAACCATCAACAGTTGAAGGAAAAATTCTTATCGATGGAATTGATATTCATTCCATCAATTTAATTGATTTACGATCAATTTTAAATATTATTCCACAATCGCCTGTTCTTTTTAGTAATTCATTAAGATATAATCTTGATCCATTTCTACAATATACGGATGAACAATTATGGAACGTATTAGATGCTGTACAATTAAAGACAAAATTTGATAATTTGGATATACAAGTAGCTGAATATGGAAGTAATCTTAGCGTTGGTGAATGTCAATTAATATGTGTTGCAAGAGCAATGTTAAAACAAAGCAAAATCTTATTAATTGATGAAGCAACTGCACATGTTGATAGAAAAACTGATGAAATTATTCAGAATATTTTACGAGAAAAATTTCGTAATCAAACAATTCTAACAATCGCACATAGATTAAATACCATAATGGATTGTGACCAAATTGTTATTATGGACAAAGGTTTTATTCAAGATTATGGGTTACCAAAAGATCTTCTTGTAAAACAAAAAGACTTTTCAGAAGAATCATCGTTTTAATCTTTGAGTAAATATGAAATATATATATATATGGGCTCTCATCGTTTCACCCATATATTAGCCGATCGTAGCTGAATTCATTAACCACAAAGGAATAGTAACAATCGACTGAAAGCTTGCAATACAACTTGAATTTGATTGTTAGTTAAAAACAATCTCGAAAAAATTAAACCATAAATTAAAATTCAACGAAATCAAATGAAATGATACGAAAGATCGAAAATAATACGCTTTTAAAATGCTTTGAAAAATCGATCAAATTGAAAAAATTGATAAAACTAAATAAATGAAAAAAAATCGAATTTATTGTTTATATTGAATCAATAGAAACTTCGCGTACGAACGGTCGTCCTCAGTAAATGCAAAGCATTTTACCTGTAGGATTGAAGTTGAATTGATATAAACAGAACAGCAATAAACCAGAGATATTAATCACTGATTCATTTGATTTTTTTCGACTTTGCAATTTACTTCGTCTTTTCGCATACTTTTTGACAGTAAATTCAGTAGTCGATTTCGGTAGATGAGTCTAGATATTATTGTTTCTTTTAATCAAGGTAAAAAAACAAAGAAATATTATCAGCTAAAACGAACACGTGTTTTTTCCTGTCTTGCTTATCCTATGCGAAGGACAAATGAAAATAAATTGGAGTGCGAAGTTGAAAGATGCATATTTTAAAAAAGGCAATTTTTTAAACTTATGCTCAAAGAAGAAAATATTGAACTTTATTCGTGAGAATAAATATTTTAGTTTTTGTCAATGAAAGAATAAACAAAATTATCTTTTTACGTTGTTAAACAAATATAATTTGCTAGGGTTAGGAATTGCCTATTTTTGGTTTTGTCTTATCCAGAAAAATGGCGCTCTACACATAAAATGTTTTTTCAAAAACGGCAGAGATAAAAGAATATAGTTCTTCTCTTTGTTTTTTATATTAAAATGAAGTTATATTTGAAGATATTTTATTAATTAAAACTAAAACACAATTGATCAATATTTACGTGATGAGATGATTTTTGGATTTAATCAATGACTGTGATTTTCACATAAAAAAGACTAATGAAAATATTTAATTTCTTGTTTTTTTTTTATTAAAAGAATCGTTTTTTTTCAAGTATTTTATGAATATATTGAGAAAAACCTTCAGTACACTCGAATATGCTCTATATTATTCAAACGAAAGTGTGACATAACCTAGAGGATGGACGTTTTACACTTAGCTGCTTTGATATGATCTAGGTCAATACATTTCATTATCGACTATTACAAAGTAAGAAAAGTTCGCCTTTCTTTTAGGTTTGAATAAAACAAATGTCTAAAGAATCCTGTGATATTCCAACGATATCAATAAATGATAATGAAATGAAAGACTTATTAAAATACCTTTACAAAAATGAATCTTTATTAAAAGAATATGGCGGTATTAAATTAATTCCATCCGGAGATTTTCGAAATAATTTAAAAAAGACATCAATAAATCTTTCATCTTGTTCAACCATTCAGCAAGTTAAACAGATTGATAATGATAATTTGATTTATTCAATAAAAACAATTCCATTGAATGAAAATCAACAAATTGAAAGAGAAAATTGTTTAATCGATGATCAAATATTTTGGCTGTTATTACCAAATGGTTGTCAAACACAAAATCTTCCAAGTATTTCATCTATTCCAAATCAATCATTATTTTTAAAACGTGTTCAACGTAATCAACTAGATTTCCACCAGTTACCTTATCAATCATTACTGAAATTATGTGGAAAAAAATTTTGTAAGAATCATTATTCATCAACATTAAGTCAAGCGCATGGATCTGCTTCGATATTTCCGTTATCTTCAAATAAACAAGATCTTTATCAATTTAACTATCATTATCAAGGTGGGATCCGTTATTGGTATATAATACCATTTAATGAAAGAATTAAATTAGAACATCTTATGAAAGAAAATTATTCGTCAATATGTTTTGAACATACTGATATTTTAGTCGACCCTTTATTATTTAATAAATATAATATTAAATATAATAAAGTTGTTCAACACCCAAATGAAATTCTTATTTTATCGTCTGGAATTCTTTCACAAAGTTTTACTCAAAATGAAATTTTATCGGAATCAATTCATTTTGCGTTACCAAATTGGTTTTATGATCACTTGACAAGCAATTCTTTTTTATCATATCATTTTCAATTATCTTCGAATTTAAGTAAAGAAGAATTAATCGATTTTAATTTATTTAATAATAGCAATATTGAAAAGTATATCCAAAAATATCTTCAAATCAATAGTCATCAAAGTATTTTCTTTTTTTTTTAAATATTTTTTTAATCTATTTTTTCAGGTGAAGATTCCACATCAGATAAAGATACACCGTTTCCTAATGATGTTAATGAGTAAGTTTCAATCTGGCTTATCACTCCGCTCTTTTTCTACCTTTTCGTCTTGAAATTCTTCTTTTCAGTCTCTTTTTTTGAGAAAGGTCCACTTCTTTCTTTAGGAAAACCAGTAGTTCTGAGGGCAAATAAAAAAACTACAGCTTTACTTGAAAACAATAAAGAGGTTTTTAACATTAGAAAAGTCGATAAAAGGCTTGAAAAATTTCGGTATAGATATAAGATATTGTAACGGAAAAGAGAACGATAGTCATTCCTATCGAGACTTTTGTATTTTTTGGTAGATTCTTCAAAGCCGTTTAGGACAGTTTAAATGGAGTATTTTGATAGATTTATAATCGTACCAACAAAACTCATATGAAATAGATAAAATTAAAAGAATACTAGGAAAACTGCCATGTAAGCTTTGTATGAGCTGAGCAAGCGAAAATATGGTTGTTCAATGCGATGATACAAGAAAATATTTTTATATAATTCACTATAAAGCTTTGACAATTGCGAATTGACACAAAAATTTCGATCTTAAGCGCAGTTCTTTAAATATCAACTATGGATGGATGGAAATGTACAATAGTTAGGTTGTCCTTTCGAGTTTCGGAGAAGGTTTTGTCTATCACATCTTCGTTACATTACAATCTACTTAATTTAAGTGCGTTTTATCGAACATAGTAAGGAGCTATCTAATGTCGAATAAATCTCTTTTAATTAGTAATATCTCTTGAGTAGTATAGCTAATCTAATAATTGATTATTATCTATTAGCATTGGATAAGATCACAACACTAGCTTTTGATTATCGCTGGCCAATGCTCAAGTAAAGAAATGATAATCTGTTTCAAGAACAGTGCTTACAGATCGAAATTCTTATTTGAAAGATGGGGCTTATCCGTAAAAGCATTAAAATGTGATATACNATTCTTATTTTCTCATCTGGAATTCTTTCACAAAGCTTCACTCAAAATGAAATTTTATCGGAATCAATTCATTTTGCGTTACCAAATTGGTTTTATGATCACTTGACAAGAAATTCTTTTTTATCATACCATTGTCAATTATCTTCGAATTTAAATAAAGAAGAATTAATCGATTTTAATTTATTTAATAATAGCAATATTGAAAAATATATCCAAAAATATCTTCAAATCAATAGTCATCAAAGTATTTTCTTTTTATTTCAAAATATTCTTTTAATTTATTTTTTCAGGTGAAGATTCCACATCAGATAAAAATACATCGTTTCCTAATGATGTTAATGAGTAAGTTTCAATCTGGCTTACCACTCCGCTCTTTTTCTTCCTTTTCGTCTTTCCGTCTTGAAATTCTTCTTTTCAGTCTCTTTTTTTTGAGAAAGGTCCTCTTCTTTCTTTAGAAAAACCAGTAGTTCTGAGGACAAATGAAAAACTACAGCTTTACTTGAAGACAATAAGGGGGTTTTTAACATTAAAAAAAGTCGATAAAAGGCTTAAAAAATTTCCGTATAGTTATAAGATATTGTAACGGAAAATGGAACGATAGTCATTCCTATCGAGACTTTTGTATTTTTTGATACATTCTTCAAAGCCCTTTAGGACAGTTTAAATGGAGTATTTTGATAGATTTATAATCGTATCAATAAAACTCATATGAAATAGATAAAATTAAAAGAATACTAGGAAAACTACCATTTAGACTTTGTATGAGCTGAGCAAGCGAAAATATGGTTGTTCAATGCGATGATACAAGAAAATATCTTTATATAATTCACTATAAAGCTTTGACAAGAGCGAATTGACACAAAAATCTCGATCTTAAGCGCAGTTCTTTAAATGTCAACTATGGATGGACGGAAATGTATAATAGTTAGGTAGTCCTTTCGAGTTTCGGAGAAGACTTTGTCTATCATATCTTCGTTACATCATAATCTACTTAATTTAAGTGCGTTTTATCGAACATATTAAGGAGCTTGGTTTCATCGTACTTAGAAATCAATACTGTGTTGTTTTACATGATCGAACTAGTTATATTATCCAATGTCGAATAAATCTCTGTTAATTAGTAATATCTCTTGAGTAGTATAGCTAATCTAATAATTGATTATTATCTATTAGCATTGGATAAGATCACAACACTAGCTTTTGATTCTCGCTGGCCAATGCTCAAGTAAAGAAATGATAATCTGTTTCAAGAACAGTGCTTACAGATCGAAATTCTTATTTGAAAGATGGGGCTTATCCGTAAAAGCATTAAAATGTGATATACTATGTTTTAGGCTTCTTTCAATTCATATCGTATAGAAAATCTGGAGCTGCTTTTCTCAGAACGTTATAGCACAACCTCTATTTTGAAAATCGCTTCGTAGCCCGCTGAGTACGTCAAGACTTCATCGCTCATAAAAACAGACTTTCAATCGCGATAAAGTCGTAAAAAACAACGAAAGTTGTATCAGGTTCTTTTCTGAAACCTTTAATGCAATATACTTTCAACAAAAGAGAGATTTCTTGGGCATGATGCATTCAATATTTTCGTTAAAGTCGTGATTTATCAGCAAACCATGGAGGTTGCGAGAGAATGAAAATAGATACAGGCTCCATTTTTGTTAATAAGGAAAAACAAAAACTTGAGAGACTAAAGATTGATTCTCAATCATCAAGTGATATGGTAGATTGCAAAAATTTTGTAAGACATTGTCATACCACTGGCGAAATTCTGACTACGCCACTACCGGACATGTGTCCTGAACGCTTCTCACAGATACTTGTGAGAAAAATCTGTGAAGTTTCTAATCAAACATATTTTCTCTATAATATTCTGCGGTATAAACCCAGCGCATGCTCCCTTATGTTTTTGTCTTTGTCTGTACAGCATAATCGCTCATCACACAACTGATCGAGCTACTTTAACCAGTAAAACACTAGTCCTTTTCTTCCATGCTAGTTCCTTCTTATCATGCAGTGTATTTTTAACATTGACTCAGCTTTGATACTGTGAGAAATCCTGATCGTCTGTGTGTATATTGAATTAAAGACATTATACAAAAGAAAGCATTCCAGCGATGTTTTCTTTGATTTTCGTTTTCGCAATTTCCTCGTTTTCAAGATCTGTGAAAGAAGAACTCAGTGAACATAACCATTAAACAATACAAAGTTATTTTGTTTTGCAAGCTTTTTCAGTTGATACTAGACGAAAATCAACAAAATTGGAATTTATCAATTTCTGACGCTTCCGTTTACAATTATTTCTTGCTATTTTAGTAGTCCAAACTATATTCCTCTTTTTTCCTTTTTTAATTAAAACCGGACGGTGAGATGCTAGTTTTCAGTTAAAACATTGATGATAAGAAATACATAAAATGATTTTTTAGAGAAAATTCCTTAACGGATATTTTTGGTGAATCAATCGATATAATGGAATTTTCGCAATTTGATAATGAAATACATTTTAATGAATTATTTTCTTCGAAAAATTCGTTTGATGATATCTTTATGGATGATAATCAATCTGATTTATTAAATCAAGAATTAGTAAATGAACAAATTTATTCAACAAACGATAGTCAAACAAAATTAGCAGTAAGATAAAGTGAAATTGTTTAATCTGACACTTTCTTTATAAATAGGAAACACTAAATCAAGATAACGTTATATCAAAAAAGAATAACAATCAAAGTGAAATTGATATCCAGAAAATTTTATATATATCAAATTTAAATAAACAAATAACAAAAGATCAACTTCGATCTTATTTTATCGGTTCAATTAAAATTATATTAAACCAAAGTCGATTACCACCATATTTTAATTACGCATTTATATTTCATCGTACGAAACATCAAGCTGACTTTAATCGAAAACGATGTGTTAATTCTTCATTATTTGGATCAAATACTCAAATTGAACATGTTAAAAATATTTCTGACCTTTTAAACGAAAATAAATTAAATGATCAATGGGATCTTGTTATAAAACAAATACCTGAAAATGTTTCCGAAAATGAATTAAAGATATTTTTTAATTCTCATCAAATGAAATATATCCCAGCAAGATCTATCAAAAAAACAAAATCTATTGATAAATTTTTATTTGGGTAAAATTTATTTTTCAAAGAATTAATACGAAAGACTTTCTTTTCTTTTAAATTTAGATATGCATTTTTATCTTTTACAAATATTCAACAGGCTCATGATATAATGAGAAATGCTCATCAATACCAAATAAATAACCAGCCATTAATTGTATCTTATTATAGACGAATACATAGTTTAAAAACTCAGAATATTATTCAGAAGTTTTCATAAACAATTTTTGCATAGTTTTGTTGTTGTTGTAGTTGTTGTTTTCTGTAATTATTTATCAATCGAATTGCATTTCACATCGAAAAATAAACTTCATTCGAAAAGAAAGATTTTCAACTCTGTGGATAAGTAGAGGTTACATATGATAACATTATTTCCATTTATCAAAATAGAAATTGACATTTGATTAAAATAAATTTCCTCGACTAAGAAGAAGCATGCATGAAACAATTGATTTCTGTGCGTTTATGTCAGGATCATAGATTAGAGGCCAGTAATCCAAAAATCAGCTATCAGAGCTGAATAGCCTAGAGCTAAGGTTCAGAGGTCAAGAAAAAAATTAGCCGATTTACAAAGTTGATCTATCAAATGTCGGAGGTCGTATAGTTTGGTGCACCCAAGCAGACAAGAATCGCCCAAAGCGCGTTTTCACGCCAAGAAACATCGTTTTTTGAGTGATTACCAGCGTGTAGAAAAACATAAGCATGAAAGCACGGAGATTCCGATTGTTTTCGGCGAACAAGCACGCAAAAGTATAATCTCCATCATTTCTTTGTGTATAATTGCAAAGAAAACCGACTTTATTGCTGTGTATACGCTGACTTTTCCAAATGTGCGTGTTTTCAGTACAAATTTGCAATTTTAAGGCGATTTCACGCTTATTTTCTCTATGAAACTTACCGACACCTAATACTTGACGTGGATATATCGGCTAATTATAATTTTGAAGCGTTGACACGTAAACTATGTGTGTGTTGTTGTGATATCCATGTGTTACGTCTTGAATTGCATACAAGTTTATTTGGAAATAAACGGAAAACTGAACCGAATAATATAGAAAGAACTGTGACTATATATATATGGATAGACATGGGAAATATCCTGTGAATATTCCATATGGACTATGACTACATGGAATATTCCGTTAGGATATTTCCAAAGAAGACAAGACATCCAGGACATCTATACGAGGGAGATGTCCCATCTCATGAGTCATGAACCATGACATCACTATATCACACGATGAGAATCCATCAAAAATTATATATTACCTGTGAGAGCTTTTGTTATCATTCTCGGTCAAGATTTCATAGTGTTTCAACGAATTTAGAGTTTCATCACGAATTTGTTTACCTTACTACACGTGTAGTATTTGAAAACTGTCGTCATCTAAACGCTTTCACTTATTGAACAACACGTTCGCTGCAGTTCCATACCAGTTCTATAATGTCAATGCCCAAGCAGACGAGAATTCGGAAAGACGTGTGTTCACGCTTAAAAACTGTTACTTTTCAATGATTACACGCGTGTAAAAATAAGTGCCCGTGTAAACACCAACATCTCAACTTTTTTCACGCAAACCTGGAGAATCTTAGTGTCCAACAATTTCTGTCTGTGTACACGTGTAAAATATTTATTTTGTTGCCGTGTATGCGCGGATTGTTTCTAATCAGTATGATTTTACTCAAAATTTCGGGTAATTGCGCGTTTTCACGCCAATACTTTGAACAGTAAAAAAAGTTTCACGCGTTTTTGGCAATTCTTGTCTGCTCGGATGTATATTGGTGATCGTTTGTTGATTTGATACACTAATAAATACTCATAACTGTTTCTTTTACAAACATTTATATTCATTTCTGACATCGAAACAAAGACGAAACGAAGCATTACGATTCGTTATATTAGATAAATATGTGGTCATACAGTTAGCATGCCAGAAACCCATATAGAGAACTAAATACGCGTTTCAAAGAATAAACACAAACACAATTTAATAGAGGATTAGTTGTATCAAAGACAAGCAAATAAAAATTGAATAGTTCCAGGCTGAAGCAAAGTCTTTCAACGTTTGAAAAGCATATACGACAGAGTACACCATATATGGCGTAAATTTAATGTAACGAGTTTCAAGCTATTGAAAACTGGATTCTTTGACTTTTTCAGTTATGGGCATAGCGAATAGATAATTGCAAGTTCAGATTGTAAGATTCAAATGGAGAAAATAGCTTTTCGACGCTCCCTAGATTAATACTCATAATATGTCTTTTACAAATGCGTTCCTGTGAAACACCACATTATACGTTAAACTGTAGCAAGAGCCTCACCACACTGTACCGCCATTACTTACCTTCAATTAACGACATCAGACGTTTCTAATTATATTGACAAACAGGCGTATAGACACTGAACATCAAGTTCAACAGCTTCATAACCTCCCATTTACATTTCTCACTTATCTTTAACATTCCATAGTCCTCAATCTAGGATATTCTGTATCTGATCTTCAACCATCAATCCGGCACAGTGAAACAGACAGGCATGCAAATACACACTGAACATTATATATGTACATCTTGTAGACAAAATCGGAATTCAGTTTGGCCGACGTCATATTCCCAGTACCGTACTTGAATTCATCGACTAATATGAATAGCAAAATCACCCTATACATAATTCTGACGATTTCTGATGGAAGAGATGTTTATCCCGATGGAATCATGTCTTTCTTTATTTCTTCCTATCATCAATCGCATCGTTCTAATACAGAACACACGTTTATATACCCCTCTCTCGATAGAAAGGAAAGAAGGATAATGCCAAAGTACACAAAAATGCACCGAAGTAGGGACAAATAGCATGCGTACAGCGCATGCGAAAAAGATCGTGACAATAATGACTCAGTCTACCTAACGTCTCTCTCAGTGTCGTATTTATCACTTGCAACGAACATAAACTGGTTTGAAATGTTCATTGCGATTTCGAGTTTTTAATGTTTCTCTCTCTCTTCTTACAGGCACAATTCTATTTGAAAACTATCTCAATATTCCGTTATCCAACTTGATTAAGTTAATCTCTGACTGATTCGCATTTGCTATACTACATGGATTACGTATAGATGTCAACCAATAGTAACATAATATTTTCGCAATTCCAAACTCCATCAACAATCAACAAAATACAATCGCTCTCATACACATACATAATGAGCTTTTATTATTACCATTAGTAGTGTCAGATAAAAACCTTAAGTGTACGACTATCTGAAAAAAATTCAGTTTTGAAACTAACGAACAACACTATTTAGGTGGTACACGCTGATTTCAATCATTCATATGCCATTGGATAGGCCATAGTGGCGTAGTCAAAACCTAAAAATATCACCGGCCAACAGTCACTCTTTGAGTCGTAATAGCTGTTTTTTCTCCACATTTTAGTGGATATAGGCACATATAGGGAAACGTTCAAATCGATCCAATATAGTTTTAAATCTATTAAGATCTTCAACAAGTATGATTATATAGACTTATTTCCTTTTCAACCATATGTGTACGATGTTTTTCTTTCGCTTTTCTGTCATATACGTCATGCATGGACGGCGAAATTTCTCTTTTCTCTATTTTTGACATTCTCTATATTCAAAGTTAAATTTCTTTCATTTATTCTTATCTCTCCTTCGAAAGATGCAAGATAATCGATAAAAACAGTCAATTTCGTAAAAGAGCATTCATACTACTTATCTCAACTGTAAATTTAATATACGTAAAAAATTCCACGTTGCTAACATAATCTCGCAGAAATCTTTTTGCAGCTCGACCTTCAAGGCCTACCCCCATCCGGATTTCGTCAAATTTACTGATTTTATAATCCACATCCTCATTAGACAGTGCCAACTATTTTCTATCCAATGTTGTCTAGTTTACTCACTTTCTATTTAATTTTAAGGTTTCTACATGAGTAACGCGGCGCCGTAGCCGCTGGCCCTCTACTGAAAGAAAATTATACGATCTCTCATATTCCTCGATCAAAGAAATAAGATTTACGCCATTTAAATGATCCAATTATTTGATAACATGTCTCAATCTTTTACTCATGCTCATTTTGCTTCCTAAACTCTTATTCGGCAAACGGCTAGCCGTTCCCATAACTGTCTCCGTTATGCCTTTCACTCTTGATTAGCTTTTAAAGTGAATAACTACGTTTATTTTCATTGTTGCTTCCAAATTGGCGATCTTCCACTTATTTCGTTAGCAGAAAAAAAACTAGATAAGAAGTTTTATTTATGATTTCCCTTGACAAGAACACTCATTCTAGTACTTCACATGTTTAGAATTCTATTTGTATAGTCGATATTTCTGTAGCTAACAAGATGGAGTTACCCTGATGGGCACATCTTTTTGCCTCATATTTCCTGATAAAATCCTATCGAAAAATCTGACATGTCACACCTAAAAATGTAATAATGATTGTAAGTTCATACCACTTGCTCCAATTTCTTGAGTGATAACTATCATAATGTAAGATATACTAAATCTTTTGTGTAAACTCCTAAAATGCTACCTTCGCACGCATCACACCCAGGAACATTGTTCAGCTCACTACTTACTATAGAAGATTGTAGCAAAGATACAGCAAAATATCTCTTTTGAAAAGAGAAAAGAAGAAGTCGAAGCTTAATGAACAGGAAATAACTAACCTCAGATTCGAATTCCTCGACCCCGAAAACCCTTCGGTCGAACTGTCTTAGTTAGCAATATATATTGTTTTTTCATCAATTGTAAACTTTACACTATAAAGTACGCGAACGGACAAATGGACAAATGAACGAACTTCAACTCAAATTCTGTGTATACTCTCCGTCTAGTAGAGGGAATAACTCCTACGAATACTAATTGAATTATCATAATGTGATTTTCTCGTAAACTCGGATTATTCATACAATCAATCAATGTTTTCTTCTAAACCGACATGGAATTTAGATGGGACCACAATTATGAATCAGACTCTCATTGGATCAAGTCTGTTTGATCTATTCATCAATAAGAAGAATAATTCAATTTAAATTCTGAATCGAGAAATTCTCGTTTTTCTTCAAAGAAATTTGAGTTAATTCAAAATATTTATCTACGCTTATCGAATTCGTCAAGTTTATTTGTAACAAGAGAAGAAACGATGTACGTAGACACATTTTACTCATCATTGACGAGCATTGTAAGCGAAATCGCAGCGAACTCCACGGATTTTACGTCAATTCTACGACTGAATCTGTGTGAACAATGGTGTGACATTTTCATCAGTGAAAATCAAATTCTCCACTATTCATTATCTGAACGACGTCAAATAATTTCAAAATCGTTAGTCAATCACTGGACTCATTTGATCCTTGTTGCAGGATCAACATCAACAACATATCGAAATCCTCGAGAAATCTTCCTTGGTGAAACCAATTCAACATTATTTGTTGAAGGTTGTGGAAACAATCGAATCCAATCATGTCAACTAGGTTCACTTCTTGGAAGAATACTTCCGCCGATTAAACATTTGATCTGAATTGCATTGATAGAACTGCATTGGATAAGCAAGACTATTTATTCTGTGTGTTGATTGGAATAATCATCAATATATTGCAGGAAATTCCAACGGTTTCTCTTGTTTAGTCGGATCTAATCAATCCACTATAGCTGATGCAAACCAATTAAATTATTTGTCGAGCCTAGGTTTTCATTCGTTTAGAAATCGTTGTGTTGGTGATCAACGAAATCATCGAATTCAATATATCGATTAGAATATCAATTTACAAAATGTTTCTCATAGATATCCTTGTATACAAATATTACAATATTAAGAATATCATCAGTTTCATTCTATATATCGAATCATTTTAGTAATTATCCAATGAACGAAATATCTCCGGTGAATTATATACTTGCAAGGATTGGCTCAGCTCCTAAGTTGACATACAATTATTTGAAATCTCTTCCGACTAAAAAAGATATATTTCATTTTATAATTGTTCATTTACAGTTGATTTATGGTTTTCCTTCGTTGATCTAACAAATTTTTATGATCGTCTCTATGGTGACGTCCGTCTTGCTGGGAAATAGGAAACACCAATAAATGATCCATGTTTTTCCCAATGTTCGTCCCACATTTCTTTGCACATGACTGCGTAATCGTGGTATATTTACGACTACAAACTCATCGATGGATCCTTGGTGTCATGCAACATTTCTTTACCATTCAACAGTGAAACAACAATGAATTGATTCGTTCAAACGGTTTATTAGATGGGAACAGAACTGCGGATGGTTTTTTCTTACAATTGCAGGATTATTCACGGCTGGTAGTGTGAACCATTTGATGCCATGGCTGCCCCAAATGAGCAGAAGTTGTATATGCTATAATCCTTCAACATATCTCCACGAATATACAGAGGAATCAAAGGAACGTCTTTACGAACATTTTATATATATCGAAAATATTGTATCTGCCATGAATTCTCTCTTCATCATACAAACTTACTAACCCGTTACATCTACCCTTCAAATCGAGATCCTCGACCTCCATTACCCTTCGGTCAAACCTTCTTCATAAACAGTAATAGATTGTTATTCTATCAGTGCAAAGTACGTGAACCGATGAACGAACTTTAACTTGAACTCTGTGTATACTCTCCTTTCAGTAGACGCAATAAGTTTTTTTAAGTCTCTTTTTAAGAAAATCATGCTTTTGAAAAGTCAGGCAGTAAGAGTACTTCGAAGTATTTTAAAATAATACAGTTTCTTTCCGACATGAGGGTTTTTCATTGAATCGCGTATACTGCACAATGGCCAAAAGATTTATTTTTAAGATAATTTAAGCAAATCGTACTTTTACGCGAAAGCCTTGAATTCCATTTACAAAATATATATTTGACTTTGACCTCGCCGTGCGTCTGAGATTTCTGCGCCCTTTTGAGTGTTGAAAAATCAAGATCGTTTTCAAAACGTATCTAAAGACTGTCAGTGGAATTCATCAGAGTTGACTTTTTGGACTTTATGATTAAGAATAAGTTAGAAGAAGATGTTTGAGAACATGCATACTCAAAACTTCATACTAGTAGCATTTTGAAACAAAAATCGAATATTTTAGCGTTTAAAACCACCCAGAAATCCGAAACCTAAAAAATTTCGAACTGGTGTAGTCTGATCAGTGATTAGCCGGTTGAAGAAACCTTGCAGGTCTATAAAAATCAGCAAAAACCGGTAAAAGTGGAGCGGTGTTTTAAGTCCTTCACTATCAACTAAAACGATGGATTTCGAAAAATATCATTTGTTTTTGGTACAACTAGAGTTATTACTAATATTTTAATAAAATAACTCAGAATCTGCTTGTAATCTGTTTTGCTCCGAAGAAAACTGCATATTTCAAAAGCTGTGAGACTCAGATTTGAAAAGAACCTACGAGTGAGGGGTTTAAGACTATTCTTCACAAACTATATACTGGCAAAAACCGGTGAAGATCGGTCAGTTCCAGTTCTGGACTTGGGCACATCGAAGTATATTTTGACGTTTACTGTGAAGCTAACTGTTAAAAAGACTATCGACAGCTCAGATTTTTACCAAGAACTGTCTAGCTCAAGATGCATCAGCTCTAGATACTTCATAAATACTGCATGATCATAGCCAGAAGTAAGTTTTCGATTGATAAAAAAAAATCCATTCTGGTCCAAATATAAGATGTTAAATTGATAGTTGATCTCTTCAGATGGTACACAAGCAGGTACTGCATTGCAATATTCACATATGTCCTTTTATTTTGACGAACATCCATGAAATATGATGGATTATTATGTAATTTCAGTATTATTTTTGTATCGTTCAACAATGCATTTGGATTACTATTGTTGCAAAGAAGGGATTATGCAGAACATACTCTCATTGACATCAACGTCTTCAGTGTTAATTTAGTCTTTCAGAAATATAAAGAGTATTTAGAGAAACTATTTGCATTTAACATTCAAAACATGCAATTGAAAATATATATTACAATATCATTTCATTTCGTTGGAAGACAACTATGTTTTACAGCCAATTTAAACACATGGGGTCGTCAATAAGTTCTCGCAGTTCTCTATATCTCTGTCGAATAATTATATTTGCTCCCTTCTTTTACATCATACATTCGAGTTAGTTGTTGTAATAATATTATGTACAAAATTTCATCATTCTAGCTGATTCTCTTGATATTCCATTGAGGTAGATATCGAATAAAAAAATGGCTCCTTGGTTATCGACGAAATTTTATTCATCTTTTCGGTCACGAAATCTTACTGAATCCGTCAAAAAGTAAACAGACTTAGCGTGATATCATTCTCATACATCGGACCCAATATTAATATTGCAATATTTGAATTCAATATCACACTATCGTTGCGAGAGAACAGAGAAACTAATTCTTCAAAAACGATTTTTGCTCCCTATACTACGAACTACCGTAAGATGCGTTAGCAGTTTATGTCAATTAGACCGATTTTCTTTTTGTGCTACTTTGTTAAACAGCTGAGAAAGCTGTTTATACTGGTTGAATGCATGAAAGTTCACAGAGACAAAAGTTATCGTGATAAAACCGTATCTTTATGAATACAGCTAATTAATGGTTTCTAAACGACATAATAAGTAGCGTTACTATCTTGTCTCAACACAATCAAATGAAGTTACGGCTAGCGCAGTATACTCACCTTGAACTAAGCATTCAGTATAGTAGGTCATAAAACGAATAAAAGAGAGGCTAGCTAGTAACCAGCTGTATCTCATGGCAAATGTCAATAACCAAGGAGCCATTTTTTATTCAATATTTATCACAATGGGATATCAAGAGTATCAGCTAGAATGACGAAACTTTCTACATAATATCACAACAACTAACTCGAATATATTATGTCAAAAAGGGAGCAAATATAACTATTCGACAGAGATATAGAGAACTGCGAGAACTTATTGACGGCCCTATGCAATTTGTAAGTTCTCTTATTTGGAGCGACATGCCATAAATACTACAAGTTTTCAGTTGATAAAATTGTTACTGATACGATATAAAGGTTTTTCTTTATCGAGTCTGATCAGAATATAAGTTCAATAATAGATAAATACAAACCTGTTGAAAAAACATAATATTTCATATTCAGAGTTTCGTTCTCGTGAACAACAGTCTACGTCCATATATAAAATAAATTTTTCCCCCTAATAATCTATACACATAAATTCGAAGAAATTGTGCCACTTTGTTCATCATATTTACCGTGATTTTGACTTATAATTCACTTCATACATACCTCATACTTTCGCCGATAGCAGCTAGTCACAGAGTATCTNATTTTAGAATATTTGATGCTAAAGATTAGTAAAACCAGTCAATAATGAGTTTAAAGCATACTTTATATCAGCTAAACCATTATTATTATTAACAGGAAAAAAAATACTTTTTTCAAAAATTTCGCTAGGGGGGGGGCCTTGAGCCCCCTCTGGCCCCCCTGGCTCCGCCACTGCACCAAATAGTCCCGATCTTAATCCATTGGACTACTGTATTTGGGATGAATTTGTGAAAGTTATCGACTGGAATAAAGTGACATCTAAACCAACCATGATTCAAGAACTAAAACGTGCGGTAAAAAAATTCGAAAAGAAGTTGTGTTTGAAAGTTGTGCTTCTTGGACCAATCGATTGTATCGCATGTCACAAAATAAAGGAAACTATTTAAAATAATAAAAATATCTACTCGTGTAGAGAATTTGATGAGGAATCTTTCTATAAAAAAATAATTTTTTCTAACTTGAATTATAGGTGAGAAAAATGCAAAATGCTGAGAGGGTCATTCTTTATGGGCCACCCGTTACATATGTGTATGCATATATTTTTCTTTCTTCTTCTACATTCCTTTCTGATCGCTATGTATATTTTGTTTCATTCTTGCCTGTGGAATATATCTTCTTGATCACCATGCATCCATGGTGATCTTCAGTTATCATATTCTTCTCGTTTTGTGGAACATGATTTTAAGGAGAGTGTTCAAGGGTAGAAATTTTGACTCCCCCCCTCCCCCTCCCCCACCACCACAGACCATCGCCGAGAGGTCCATAGGTGAAAGCTCGTTTGGTACAAACAGTATAGTATCGAGTAGTCAATGCTAAATAAGCTTAGTATGGCACTCTACTGTGAACACAAGCCAAAGTACATCGAGCACAAGTTATTGTCAGTTACGACTCAAGGTTTTGATACTCTTGTTGCAATAAGAACTATATGCTATCATGAACGTATTTGCTATGAAACTGACGACTTGTTCGTTGTTGTGAAATACGATTCGAAGGAGAATGTTGAAGAGTTTGGGGAAAGAGAAGTGATTCATTTTTCAGCCACTATCTTCTACCTCACACACCGCTACTGACATACGTGTAACACGTTACGGACCGTCGTTGTTGATTGAGAATGCATTACGAACTATCATACATAGGGTGATCAAAAAGTTCTCGGAACGGGCTTCCATCCTTACCGTTTGAGATGATAAAGAGGTGGTTGTTTTTTATGTAGATGGCGTCAGGTCTAGTCTATCGATTTATGAAATTAAACACTGGTTAGTTTCTTTGGGTAAAAATAGAATTCATTGTTCGTATATGCATTATTTTCATATGAATAAAATTCATGTTCGGTACCATATCTTAACAAGAGTCAAACTCGACTATACAGCAAGGCAAATTCATGTGGAGTTGTGTGATGCATGGGGTGAAGGTTACGTGTCCTACAGACGGTCGCCGAATGGATGCAACGATTTAGACAAGGAAGAACTTCATTAGAAGATGATCCAAGAATTGGTCGACCCGTAACCAGCATTGCTGATACAAATATTGAAGCTGTTCGCACGTTAATTGAAGAAAATCCACATATTAGTATTCGCTATCTTGCATTTGAACTTGGTGTTTCATATGGAGCCATTTGTGGTATTATTCATGATGAACTGAAATTGAAAAAGTTATGTGCACGATGGGTTCCACATGAACTGAATGAACAATGCAAAAAGCAGCGTGTGGAAATCTGTCGAGCAAATCTGGCCAAATTAGAATCCGGTCAATCGCGATTATGTGATATTGTCAGTGCTGATGAAACATGGATTTATCATCGTTCTATTACTTCGAAACAATCAAATATGACATGGTATGCTCAAGATTAAGCTCCAACAACAGTGGTTAGATGCAGTCAATATGATCGCAAGAACATGTTTGTGATCTTCTTTCGAGCAACGGGACCAGAATTCATTCATATGGTTGAAAGTGGAAATTCAATAACTGGTGATTATTACAAAAATAATTGCTTAAAATATTTGTTCAACAACATTAAACGGAGAAGACCGAAATCTGGTCTACACGCAATCAAGCTGCATCATGATTACGCCAGACCTCACCAAACAAATGACATTAAAATATATCTTCAAGAAAAAGGAGTCACCGTTATTCGTCATCCACCTTATTCTCCTGATCTGGCGCCAGCAGATTTTTGGTTATTTGAAGCGTCAACTTGGTACTTATTCTGATTCAAAATCATTACAAAAAGCTGTAACCAAGGAGCTTCATGTCATACCAACAGATGAATATCAAAAAACATTTCACAAGTGGATTGATCGAATGAGACTTTGTATAACGAATCAGGGAGACTACTTCGAACACTTAATAAGATAAGTTTTTTGTCAACATCATTTATTCAATAAAAAAAGGAATGTTCCGAGAACTTTTTGATCACCCTATGTATATCGTAGTCCGTGAGGCAAAAACTTAACAGAAAATATCGGACATGATTATTCAGAATGGCATGCTATTTTCAATAGTGTAGGTTTACATTAAATAAATGCGAATGCAGAGTGAGAGATAAACTCGCCGTGCTCTGTATTGCGGTTCTTCCAGCTCTATCGTGTTTCACATTTTTGTCCCGTTAGGGATTGCGCTGAAAGCTTTTCTCTTCATATATTATTATTTTCTTTGTTTGTTCTTTTTGTTGTCTCCCTTTCTGTGTCTGTCTCTATGATATATACAGAGCTATTTTCGTCTTTTTTCGTTTGCGATTGTTGTCTCTTTGTTTGCCTTTGCAAAACTCCAATATATATATATATATATCATCTTTTTTATATTATTTATCAATGATTTGATATAATAGGCTTGTTTTTGGTTATTTGTTAGATTCGTTGATACTTATCCGCCATTAGCTAGATCGATTACGATCTCGTGTCACGATATCATCGTCGACTGAGTTTATAGTTTTCTGTCCGAAACAAGAACAAAAAAACTCCAGGTGGAATCGTTTTTATCGAAGCAAAAGAACTTATAGGAGTGAGTGTTGTCAGATGTCCCGCAAGTCACGAGACTGTATTCCTTTATAGACCTAGGAGATGCAATTTTGGAGAGACATGGTCGATTTTCGAAAAAAAAAAAAATTTATACAGCATATTCCGAATATGCATCTTCTATTTGAAAACGAGTACACTTTATGAACTGTTGCCTTTCTTGACCATGCCGCAAGATGTGTAATCTGGCGGAGATGCATTGTCTCTTGTATCTTTGACTTTTATCTCCAGGGATATGGATACAAGTGTTAGTGAATATTCAGATATGGAGACTCAATGGTTGAAAAGTACGATATAGTTGACGGTGGGGGTGATGGGGATGCATCTGAGAATGCTTTGTGCGTGCCAAAGCTGTGTCGAACATTGTCGATCGCAGTCCATCTTCATCTTCATCTACATTTTCATCCTCATCGTCACGCTTATCTTCTCGAGAAACAGATGATCCCTCGGCAAATGTACATTCGGCATTCCTGATCTGTCGATTAGTTATATGTGCGATGAAAATAATGACATGGGCTCTACGCATGTTGTTTGTCCTTAATTCAGTGCATGTACCTATTCCATCGAAAACGTCACAATATAGTGCTGTTCTCTTCATCTTGAGCGTATGTCAGTTTTAGTCATCAGTGAGTATTCAGTCATGACTAGAACTGAACTGCCAGTTTAATTCTAATGTTTAAGTCAAAGTTACACTATCACTCTTGACCGAAACCTACCTGTACAGGGAGACCACTCATGATTGGACTAAACCCATCTTTTCATACCATTAGCTTTGCTAATATATTTCTCTAATCAGCACCTAGCTAACTAGAACTGGTGCATCTCTAACTCACGCTCACATTTTTGCTAATTAATTGAAGGGCTAGCTGTAAACTATTTTTGTCACATTTATATAAAAAGACAACACACCTAATTTATGAGCTAAAGGAAAGACCGAGTCAGATATGGATCGCTATATTAATGTAGTCATCTGAGTCCGTATGATGTAAACAAAATACATAAACTTCTACATCATTGTTCAACTCCTATTCTTCTCAATAGTAGTTACAGTTCATAGCCTTTGTACGATATTGTTTTCTCTATAAAAATAAAAATAGCTTCTCATACTTACCTATATTTCATTTTTTACTTTCTTCTTTTTAGAGCTGATATTACCAAAAGACAACTATGTCAACTTTACTCGCACGAAAAATGAATCAAGAAACTGATAAAAATGACCTGGTTCAAAACGGTTAGTTTTTCGCTTATCAATAAATTGTATTGAATATCTTAATGAGATGGAGAAAAAAGCCACTATAAGAAGTGTCCAACGAGCAAAAGTGATATTCTGTCTTGTCCGAGATTGATTTGTAATACAAATTACTGGATCCACTAAAGTACTAATAAAGTATGATGAGATGCTGATGTCTGTAGCCCACTTGTACTTTGCAATGCTTCGCCTATGCTTCGTTGGTGCTTCAATATTTTTTTCAGAGATATGCTAGTGGAAGACGGGTATGGTTGTCGACACATGTACGGAAGGAGAAAAGACAGACTTTTAGATTTGACATTCATCATGTTGCTTCATAGTGCTTCAAGCGATCTTATAGATGCTTTCAACAACTTCAGATCAGTTTGAGCCATGTCATAATGCTATATATTCTTATAACAGGAGAGTTTCGAGTATGTAGAAGTATCTTAAAATATTTCGCTATATTATAACAAACTTTGACTTGATTATCAAGTATTTCGTCATATACTATAGTATTTTGATTTTATTTTTAAGTACTGAGGACTATTTTCACAGGCTTTCAGCTACTTCCAGATAGTTTAAATAACTTCTAGGTACTTATAGCTACTTTGATGCTTTATATGTTGTTCTATTGCAAGCAGGGATGTCAACTGTCATGGTGAAAAATTCAGAAATATTTTTAAAAAGTTTTGAATAGTTTGTTTTTGTCGCCTAGAACAACTTTCTGTATATTAGTTTCATATTAAAAGCAGTCATTATCATTTTCCCACAAAAGCGTGTTTCAATTTCAATATAATAAGAAAATTAATTTAAAATTTGAAAGTATAATAAGCTAGACGTACGAAAGGTAAATTATTAGTTGCAATAGCTCTAGTTTAGATAACTGATGTTCATAAGATTCCACGCAGGGTATCCAAGAGTTTAATCGAATTTGTAATTCAGCTCGAATCAAAATTAATTAAGTATTATTAAAAAAGAAGCATAAGAATACGGACAATCAAAAGCACTTGGCAACGCTGATTGTAAGTCCAATTTTTTCCTCTCAGCATATGGAGTCGTTACAACATAGATGTGAGGAGACAATAGGATATTCGCTCATACTCATACCTATAGTCCCCTCAAGATATGAATTCCATAAGAGTTTTAAGAGGGATTGTTAACAATGTGAAATGTTTAGGTGATCTAGCACCTCGACGCCAGTCTATCATACTTAATGATGTGGCACTACGAGACGCCGATACGGATCCAATACATGAACAACGTGTGATATCTTTATCAGCAGCCTATACAGATATTCTGAATAGCATTGGTGAAGATTCANGCAATATTTGATGAACAGTGTGAAAATATGGTGCTTATTAAAGACATTGATATTTATTCACTTTGCGAACATCATCTGTAAGTTTATCTAAACTTATATTTTCTACTATTCGAGTTCTGTATAGGGTACCCTTTTTTGGTAAAGTATCAGTTGGCTATCTACCGAAAGATCGAGTCATTGGATTGAGTAAAGTTGCGAGGTAAGTTATTTAATTAAGCCTAAAAAGGAAATGCTTATTATGTTTTATCTAGAATCGTCGAGATCTTTAGTCGTCGTCTTCAAGGTTAGCTTACTTAGATAATAATTACAAACAGCTCATTTTACGTGGCTTATTTCTAGTGCAAGAACGATTGACGCGACAAATCGCAGAAGCTATCGACGAAGCTATTCAACCACGAGGTGTTGCTGTTATTGTCGAGTGTGTACATATGTGCATGGTCATGCGTGGAGCAGAAAAAGTCAATACACGCACAACAACATCAGCTATGATTGGCATCTTCCTCACGGATGCCAAGGCACGCGAAGAATTTTTGATGCTTGGTCACACTCGTTCCCTATGATAAATAACGTACTTTCAGTAGAGGCAATAATACAAACGAGTAGTAATTTATTAACTTTTCTGTCACTCTTCACACCAAATAACTAGCTTTTTCTCTAGTTTTCTGAGCAAGAGCGTTCACCATAACAGTTTTTACTAATGAATAAATACCATCGAATCTTTCTCACGCATATATTCTGGATCTGTCCGGTTTTGACGACGTGTTGATGAATTATAGAGCTAGCGTTAATTATCTTAAGTGAAGAAAAATCATTAGCAGTCTTATTTTCAAGGAGAAAGCCATGGGCTATATATTCATCATGCCCTTTAGAATATCATGGAGTTACAGAAAATCAGCATTATTTTCAACTCTATAGACAGACAAAAATTTTTAACAGATTCGCTACGATGTGGCCTAGCGGCGGACCACGCTGTTCTAACGAGAAAGTGTATTGAAAATCACTTTCTTTTGCTTTTTAAGCAAGAGATTAAATATAAGGAGTCATTTGTGCTGTTTCGAATGCTTTATTTGACTCTTTCACCTTATAGCATCATCCTCATCATTAAAATACTTACGACATAAATATTTACCATAGTTAGATCAGAAAGTTTTAACCTTCTTTGTTGCCACATAGCTTACTTCTCTTGACTAGTATGCTCTTCCCTTTATTTGATAACAGCCAGGGCATCGTCTACCCGCACTGTATATAGATTCTCCTTCTTCTTCGAGTTTTTACTTCGAATTCGAAGAACTTACTGATTGTTTTCATGGACTAGGCTTTAACTTCTCAACTGACAATAACAAGCAATAAAGGGCGAACAAGCTTTTCTACAAACTTCAGAACAATCACTTTGCTACCTGTGTAGCTTTCCATGTACATCAAATAACTATTTATCAGTGCCGTCCCAAAAGCTAGTTCAGATGTGACTTTGCGATATTATTTTATTGACTTCCTAAGACGCGTATAGTATGATGATAGTTGATCAGATAAACTAGTGTCTTGTCTTTCTTTGTTGTAACCTAATACGACTTGCGACTTCAAGATGCACTCATTTTGAAAATTCGTGTTTCGACTGTTTGCTACATTTTCGGAATATTATAGGGTTGCAGATATTATCAAGACGCCTTGGTTACATTTTCACACAATCAATTTTGTTTCTTCTTTATTCCGAAACGCATAAACTTCACCGCGATTAAACTCTTCCTGAAAAACTTGTCTTTCAGACCAAACAGATTCCTTCTTAGTCTTCCGATACGATACATATCATGTTCCAACAGTTCTTTGGCAAGAGAAACAGTCGTAAAGTAGTTCTTGGCTACTTCGGTTCAATAACATCTGTCCAAATCATCTAATAAGTTCATTACTATTGCTTAAGTATGTCCAACACCTACCATCGATTCGTACTCGTCAGTATAGATTACATAATTCCAAGTGTGTCCATTGACAGCCGCTGGTTTGATCATCTTGATTCTGTACTTGTATGCTTTATCAAATATATATTGGCTGAACAAACGCCTGCTTCGCTATGGTATCATACTTTCATCAAAACTAATAACTGAACTAGGCATATACACTGATTAACATTCCTCTGTCAGTAAATCTGAGGTTGGTTACAACTTGAATTAGCCTTCCTTAGTTCGAATTATTGTCAGCGTTGTCCAAAAAATGTCAGAACACGAGGAGTAATTTGCGCCTTTCTCTCTCGACATGCGCTTCGAATAACCCCCAAATGAGTAATGCTCCAGTAATGTTTCATCTCTGACATTTTTATCATCCCCATCTCGATAATGATCGTAAAGAACTTGAGTATTTCTTCATGGGTAGTTGCTTTCCATTCAAGATATTCGCACCATCTGCCAATCTTATAGGCATGCAAATACTACTCCACACATCGATAAGTTTCATCAACCACAAGATTAATGACTTCGTCTGCGATGAAATATCGATAACATTGACTGTATTATCCTCTAAAACAAAAGTTAAATTCTGTAATTTTATTCTGGTTCTATTCCATCCTAGACGTTTGAATGTGCCTCGTCACCAGACATTTCTTCGTGAGAGTTTTCAGATTCATGGCCGCATACTGTCTAGATCGTGATCGAAAATACTCGCTTCAGCAAGTGAACTATCAGTCTCTTCTGCATCGATTTCTTCCAAAGATATGTGAACTACTCGGAAACTTCGATTGCTTTTATATATCAAACCACGGATATAAGAATAAGTAGACAAAAACTGGAGCTTTTGCTCATTGATGATGTCATGATATGAAAAAGATAGTGAAAAGGTCGCCACATGAATTAGTTAGAAGATAACTATTGACAGAAATAGATGTCAACCATTTCCTTCATGAAAACTTAATCGCGGTGAATGTATTAATATTAAAAAATCTATACAAATATTTGACTCGACGAAAATTAACCAAAAACAACGATGAAATGACATATGTCTATCATATGTTAGAACACGGAATCTTTGAAAGTTGTAAATCATCTAAAAACTTCAATTTATATTCAAATATAAACTTGATCAGAAGTCTACTTTCTAACGAATTACATAAATAATGGTTGACCTATACCTTTTTATATTTTCATTATTCAATGAGTATTCTTTTAATACAGATGTATAATCAATTCATTCGTTTTCATTGAGTAAACTATGACATTATTCTTCCTCATTTGATTTAGAATATATTCTTTATATAACTTTTAACAAATATTAATAGAAAAAGACTTTGGTATTGTCAAGATTTTCTTCTCTGTTATGTAGAAGGTTGTAAAATAAAGAATAAAGTTTATCGAGAAAATCATAAATGTACAAGACTTTTTTCCTTATGCTATAATTCTATAGGATTTCTGGTAACCAAATCGCGTTCAATTTCATCAGCAAAATGACTCTCACTATCTATTTCATGAGTGTTCTTTTTAGGAATATTGGATTATGGTCGTTAGTAATCATCGGATCAGACTGTTCGAAACTATTAGATTCATCGACCTCGGCCATTCTTTTCCAGAATCTCTTTCTCTCTGTCTCAATATATATATATAAACAAAGAAGAACGGTTCTCTATCTATACACTATGTGTTCAATCCCTATGATAGCTACCGCCACTAAACTTTTCATGATGCTTCTATAGCTCCTAAGGAAGACCGACATAGGGTTGACATGGCCATTGAATGGATGAAGCGGGGAGTTAAGAATACTAAATAGTGAGTCATGTGCAAGATTCTCTATTTTTATTCGACAAAAAAAACGACGAGTTCATGTACAACTCAAGACAAAGGAGAAATCACTAGGAACTTCTCCTTGTGATCATAAGAAAAAAAAGAATCTCTCAGCCCAAGGTCAATTGTGAACATGAGCACATAGACGAAGAAGAAAGAAAAGAAATAAAGCAGATGTGCAGAGAGATCATACATATGTCATAGGCCATTCTAAGATCTTACTTTGAACTAGTCCAAAGCAGGATTGACTCTAGATCTGAGATGAAAACTCAACTTGCGCCATGAGGATAATTTCAGATTTCGATTTACACATTCGAAAACTACAGCGTAATGGATGTATTTCCCACACAAATCAGTGCATCCAAAGCGGAATTCTCTGTTTTTAAGCTATTGACAATATTTTCCAAAATCTGAAATCACAGATAAAAACGCTTATAACTTTTTAGACGGGCAACTTTTCTCAGAACGCATTGGTTTGTGCCGAAAATACATCCATTACGATGTAGTTTTCGAATGTGTAAATCGAAACCTGAAATCATCTTCATGGTGCAAGTTGAGTTTTCATCTCAGATCTAGAGTCAATCCTGCTTTGGACTAGTTCAAAGTAAGATCTTAGAATGACCACAGCAATGTTGAACTCGAAACTTGAATTCAAGTATTCAACTGTCTATTCGAGTATTTGATATCCACTTCATGAACAATTTGGCAGCCAAAAAATCTACGAGGCAGCGAAAACTTTTGGAAATTTTTTTGAAAACTAGAAACGTATTTTAAAATACTTCTTAAGAAATTTTCAATGTTTCCTAAAAGATTCTCCAATCCTTTATGGATTGTTTTCAAACTCTGAAAAAAGTGCTGGAAGATATTCCTGTAAACTTTTCGACAACTAGAGGAATGTTTTCGAAACTTTAAACTATAGTATTATTCAGTCTCTCTGTCATTTTTTTGCAAGAAAAACTCCACTTAAACTAAGTCTTATTTACTGCCATTAGCTAATTGTCATCTGTCGCACACCCATAATTCTATTTCCTCTCAGCAATTCCAATCACTTCTGTTCGAAATTCTCCGAAAAAAATGTAAGTTCTAGGTTGCTATTCAGCCAAATCTTAACATATCTTCGTAGCAAAATGCTTCATTTCCATCTAGCTCGAATCCATGTTAATGAATGCTTCATTTGACTGAAGCAAACTTTTCACATATTTCTGAGCAAGGATATGTTACTTATAATGGATACAACTATTGATTTTAATCATAGATCGCTTCCATTTCGTCTTAAAGAAATGTTTTAGTTGGTGTACGAGTTTTCTTTATCTCAAGGACATGATTTTCCACATGCAAATCTGTCCAACTCAATATTATATCAAGAAAAGATATACTGCTGGAAGCCATTGATATTCATATTAACCGCAACATTCTCCTACACCCTCAAGTTTCGAGTTATACGTGTATGAAAGTATAATAGATTAGACGCTTGAAATACACCAGAATCTACGTTGCTCGAAGAATCTGTGATTTTCATCATGTGAAGAAAAGTGAAATGGAGTTTATGAGCGGAGAAATAAATGTATGTAAGGAGCATAACGACTCCCAATATCTTCACGGGTGAGTCCAATGTCACTGAGATTATAAGTATGGCGTCCTTGTTTGCCTTGAGGATTGTCACGTAACCATGTGTACATTGCCGTTTCAAATTCTTGTGTCCAACGAAGACNTCTAAGATCTTACTTTGAACTAGTCCAAAGCAGGATTGACTCTAGATCTGATATGAAAACTCAACTTGCACCATGAAGATAATTTCAGATTTCGATTTAAACATTCCAAAACTACAGCGTAACGGATGTATTTCCCACACAAATCAGTGCATCCAAAGCGGAATTCTCTGTTTTTAAGCTATTGACAATATTTTCCAAAATCTGAAATCACAGATAAAAACGCTCATAACTTTTTAGACAGCAATGTTGAACTTGAAACTTGAATTCAAGTATTCAACTGTCTATTCGAGTATTTGAAATCCACCGCATGAACAATTTGGTAGCCAGAGCATCTAAGAGGCAGCGAAAACTTTTGAAAATTTTTGTCAAAACTAGAAAAGTATTTTAAAATACTTCTTAAGTCATTTTCAATGTTTTTTAAAAGATTCTCCAATTCTTTATGGATTGTTTTCAAACTCCGAAAAGAAGTGCTGGAAGAAATTCCTGTAAACTTTTCGACAACTAGAAGAATGTTTTCGAAACTTTAAACCATAGTATTATTCACTCTCTCTGTCATTTTTTTTTGCAAGAAAAACTCCACTTAAACTAAGTCTCATTTACTGCCATTAACTAATTGTCATCTGTCGCACATCCACAATCCTATTTTCTCTCAGCAATTCCAATCTCTTCTGTTCGAAATTCTCCGAAAAAAAAAAGTAAGTTCTAGGTTGCTATTCAGTCAAATCTTAACATATCCTCGCAGCAAAATGCTCCATTTCTATCTAGCTCGATTCCATGTTAATGAATGCTTCATTTGACTGAAGCAAACTTTTCATATATTTCTGAGCAAGGATATGTTACTTATAATGGATACAATTATTGATTTTAATCATAGATCGCTTTCGTTTCGTCGTAAAGAAATGTTTTAGCTGGTGCAGGAATTTTCTTTATCTCAAGCACATGATTTTCCACATGCAAATCTGTCCAATTCAGTATTATATCCAGAAAAGATATACCGCTGGAAGCCATTGATATTCATATTAGCCGCGCCATTCTCCTAGACCCTCAAGTTTCGAGTTATACGTGTGTGAAAGTATAATAGATTAGACGCTTGAAATACACTAGAATCTACGTTGCTCGAAGAACCTGTGATTTTCATCATGTGAAGAAAAGTGAAATGGAGTTTATGAGCGGAGAAATAAATGTATGTAAGGAGCAAAACGACTCTCGATATCTTCACGGGTGAGTCCAATGTCACTGAGATTATAAGTATGGCGTCCTTGTTTGCCTTGAGGATTGTCACGTAACCATGTGTACATTGCCGTTTCAAATTCTTGTGTCCAACGAAGACNACGTTGCTCGAAGAACCTGTGATTTTCATCATGTGAAGAAAAGTGAAATGGAGTTTATGAGCGGAGAAATAAATGTATGTAAGGAGCAAAACGACTCTCGATATCTTCACGGGTGAGTCCAATGTCACTGAGATTATAAGTATGGCGTCCTTGTTTGCCTTGAGGATTGTCACGTAACCATGTGTACATTGCCGTTTCAAATTCTTGTGTCCAACGAAGACCAAAATGAGTATAGATTCGACGTACAGTGACAATCGGTTCCTTAATTAAATCATCATAGAGAACGTCGAAAATATTTTTATCAAGTTCTTCATCTTTTTTGATACGATCAAGTCGAAATTTCATTATATGGTCGATCATTTTGTCTATATAGCGGAGCCCATTCATTGTGATTAGATCTTTTTTTGTTTGGTCATTTTTATCAAAATAAATATTTTCAAAGGCCCATGCTGACCGATTATGTGACGGTAAAACATCTTCAAGTTTTCGATGTGTCATAATGAATGCTGACTTTGTATACTGCCGAAGGATTATGTTTAAAGAAAAAGAATGTTCGGGTGCTTTTACGAGCCAATGAGAACAAGGCTTATCTACTGAATTGAGCATACTCAGGAATAGCTTATGATACTTGTAAACTGCACCTCTATAAATTTCATTATAGTAAAATGTATCGACCAAAGTGCGATAAGTAGGACTGATTCGCATTACTGGAATAAAGATACCTGCATGCTCTAAAATAAGAAAATCTTCTTCGATAAGATAGCTCGGATGAGATGCAGCCAGCATGCTTTGTCGATCCAATAGATTTTCACAGAACTGCTGTTCTTGTGCCAACATCGATTTTCGTCGCTCATGTTCTTCTGTGTTCGAACGTGAAATGGGCGGAAGACATTCGCCGCTCATGTCAGTAGTAAATGGTGCGCGACAGTTTGGATCGCACGCAAGCAAATTGTAGAGTAATGTTGAACCCGTACGTGGAAGTCCACATACGAATATAGGCCCAAATTCCGGTAAGCTACACTTAGACAGCACATTTTGGCTTACTATATAGTTGAGCACTTCCTTAAAAGTTGTATGAGCTTTCTCGAGCTTTGATAATAAAAGATGCCGACCGATATCTGTCACCTGATCATTTTCAACTACGACTTGTCGATTGAGTTCAAACAAATTGAGTATCGTCGTATGGAAATCGAATTGATCTTTGGCTTCATCCATCAGATCATCTTCATGTAAAGTAATATCACTAAGTAGATATTGACAATTCATGATAGGTAGATTAATCAATTTATTTATTTTATCTAAAATATAGGCAGATCATTAAAATATTCGAACAATATTACGATAAGTTGAGTAGTGTAGAAATCGTTAATTCGACCGGAGTATTAAGCTGCCCTCTCGAATTCTAAACTTATAAATCAAGAAGTCGAAGCTTCGTGTTCTAAATTTCAGAAGTTTAAAAGTTCAATACTCGAATGGTCTTTTCGACTTATACATGTACGGAACGATGGAAACTAAAAACTAGAAGATTCGGGGCGACTTTTGGCATTTTAGAGAAGGAGGGAGAGGAGAGGTCTGATGAAAAACCATTCTATTACAAAATTGTAGAGCTCGTCGAGTTCGACTTGGAAAGTTTACATGATCGAAGTAGAACTAGAAATGCTCGAATCGGGGGCTAGGATATCCTACGTCTTTATTGTCCAGTATGTACCTATGGTACATTAAAGGCACGGACAGTGAGATTTTAATACCGTATAATAAGGTTAAAGTAACTTTCTTTTAGATAGTCTTATAGAAAAAAGAAAGCTCTATTTTTCTATGCGGGTTGCTCAAACTTCAACTACTACATATACTGAACGATAAAAATATGATCTGATACAACCAGCCGAAATAGATTTTATAAATAGTTTAATATTATTCTCTTAAGTGAAGTTCAATCGAATAGTGTAGAGAGATAGAGCTTCTTTTTCTCTTTAAGAATATATAAAATGAACGTTCTTTAAGGCTTATCATAAGAGATTANACCCGTTATTATTTTTAGATTTGAATATTTAGCGAGAGCAGGGACGAGATAAGCATTACCACTCCAGCTTCTCTCTCCATTTGTAAATGAAGAAGCTTCAAATGAAAACCCATAATCTAGACCATCTACAAAATCATTGCTAAATGTCTCGCCGATTTCTCGGGCAACATTTTCCCATACATTGTAGAATTCGACGTTATAAGGCTTTGTTATTTTAATAGGGCCAGTATGACCATGATTTTCGGCAATAAAAGATGGATCATTTGTTGTGTAGTTTTCTGTCATTTTATAATATTTTGACATGACGCGGCAATCAAAAGATTCATCTCCAGTAGCATGAACAAAGCTATTCCATTCATTTGCTGTCATTCGTTCCATACCCCCACCATTAATGCTACTTCCTCCAAGAGTATTTATCACAGTAATATCGATACTTGTATTATTTAGACTACATGACGCATCTGGTACAAGATAATGATTGAATTGAGGCGACTGGGAGACTTGATGGTATAGAGAGCTTTGCTTCATAAGAGGATTTTCTGTATCATTCAAACCGCTCGAAATCAATAAAGTTTCAAAGCCATATTCGGCTAATCGAGTCGCTATGACACATCCAGCTGTACCTCCACCTATAATCACGAAGTCAGCTTCGACTTTACGATCACAAGGTGCCATCGTTGTTCTTATTATATGATCTAAAATTATAACATATATCTCTCGCTCAGAAGGCATCACAATTATGATAAGGATAAAGGAGGCTGCGTATTTCCAAAATACGAAGAAGTAAAAGAAACACAAGTCTACTCAATTCCTCGTGAAATAGAGACATGCCCAAGAAAAGTGAATTTTCTTGTTTCGAGTAGTATCATAAACACGACTTTGGTCAGCAAAAACTGGGTGATTCTTCGGACGAGCACTGCTTGTTATTTAAATAAGTGAAAATGAAAGGCGAAGAAAAAGAAAAATGGCAGTACATTTTTTCCTCGTTTGTTTATATGTCGTGCAGAAGTTACACTCTGTGCCGAAGTTATAACTTCGACACAGAGTGTAACTTCGACACGACATATATATGGTTTCATGGAAAATGAGACGCTGATTTAGAAGACAATATTTAGAAAAACTTAAACAAATTTAATGTCCTTGAAATTTAGCTATTTGTATTTAGACTTGGATAGTTGAGACAATGAGCACAACAACAGCTGAGCGCGCAAGACTTCGAGTGACGATTAAAGCGAAAGTCAAGACAATATAGCATGGGTGCAATCCTTTATCTATATCGAGTCATATTTACCCTGTTTGGTTCTTTTCGGTGATATTATGGATGTAATCAGTCGTGTGCTTATCATTCCTGCACTCATTATTCACCAATCTCTTACTGGCACTAGTTCGATAAATCCTCATGGTCATTCATTTGAGATAAGGGCAAAATGGCTTTTTTCTTAGCTACACTTTTTGACGATGATCCATCGGCTAAATTTTTTAGACATGAATGCTGTGGAGACTATTATTTGAAGATGCAGTTATATCGTCTGTATGAGCAAAAACTTAACTGACGAGGGAACATATCCAACTGTCGGACGCCGATCGATCCCATATTTAAGCCATGAGTGAGCCTCAATGAGGCTAAGAAAACCCTAAAGGGATTCGGCCCCATGGCTTATTAGACAGGAGTTATGGCTATCTTACGGAATCTTCGACCCATCTGCAGGTATTCGCGGGAGAGTTAAATGGTGAGCTTTTAATCTGAAATTTTGTCTGGAGATAGATCTTACTATGACTANGAAAGCTCTATTTTTCTATGCGGGTTGCTCAAACTTCAACTACTACATATACTGAACGATAAAAATATGATCTGATACAACCAGCCGAAATAGATTTTATAAATAGTTTAATATTATTCTCTTAAGTGAAGTTCAATCGAATAGTGTAGAGAGATAGAGCTTCTTTTTCTCTTTAAGAATATATAAAATGAACGTTCTTTAAGGCTTATCATAAGAGATTACACGAAAAGTTTTCGAGAACAAAGAGAGCAGGAAGGTATTGTATACAAAATTGTCAAAGATTAGAAATTATTTTGGAGACGTTTCAGGGTTTTTCGGTATGATTTTAAATTTCATATAAGTTTGCCAGGAAGTGGACGTTTTTTACAGAATGGAAAATAAGTTTTTGCGACAAGTGAAGTTGTTATTCTATTATTATTTGAAGTAAAATCAGATAGCACACAGGGTTATAATATTCTTCTCTTCATCGCCCTGTAGCGAGAAAGATTATTCAAGCTTTTCACAACAAAGCAGTGTCTTCGTCACATAAATTTTTTGCTATTACCCCTCCAATAATAGTGTGACTGTTATAAGTTATTTGATGAATATTCTTGGCGTATTAAATCAGCTGCCTTTTCTGCTAAAGCATATATTGTATGACAAGGTCCTGTTTTCGATGCGAGACCTGCAGGAAATACTGAACCATCCACTATTCGAAGATTACCCATTCCATGCACCTTAAAATAATTATCGACTACTGAATTTTGTGCGTTTCGTCCCATTGAACATGTCCCAACAAAATGGGCAGCTCCCATTAACTTGTTTCTAACATATGTAGGTAAATCCATTTCTTTTGTTATCGGCGGAATCTCAGTCAGCTGTAAATAACTCATAATCGTACCAGTAGACATGATCCGTTGAACATACTTAATACCATTAATAAAAGTTGCAACGTCGTTTTGATCCTTTAAGTAATTTAGAGTTATTTTGGGCAATATCAATGGATTGGAATTGTATAGTGATACAGAACCAATAGTTGATTTCGGGGAAGCATTAAATATAACCGCATCCACATGTTTGGTTTTTTCATTCGGTTGTAGAAAAAAGAATATGTCAGGATTTGTATCTGTGGTGAGTGATTGGCTGTTGATTAGTGCCATTGGTTTACATGACTCGAAAGATAAATTTGTTGATTTGTATTCGATCACTACGGCTCCATTATCCATTAAATTCTTTCCTACTTGTCTTAGTTCATGTTTTATCGGTATTCTATGTTGTTGCAAAGTATCAGGATCGCCAACACCAGATAACATTAAAAGATGAGGGCTATAAAATGTACCGGCAGAAAGAATGTATTCCTTCCTCGCAGTAGCACTAAATAGATCATCGCACGAAATAAACACAACATTTTTAATTTGTTTCGTCTCTTCATCGACATCTAACTTGATGACAGTAGCACCCGTTATTATTTTTAGATTTGAATATTTAGCGAGAGCAGGGACGAGATAAGCATTACCACTCCAGCTTCTCTCTCCATTTGTAAATGAAGAAGCTTCAAATGAAAACCCATAATCTAGACCATCTACAAAATCATTGCTAAATGTTTCGCCGATTTCTCGGGCAACACTTTCCCATACATTGTAGAATTCGAAGTTATAAGGCTTTGTTATTTTAATAGGACCATTATGGCCATGATTTTCGGCAATAAAAGATGGATCATTTGTTGTGTAGTTTTCTGTCATTTTATAATATTTTGACATCATGCGGCAATCAAAAGATTCATCTCCAGTAGCATGAACAAAGCTATTCCATTCGTTTGCTGTCATTCGTTCCATACCCCCACCATTAATGCTACTTCCTCCAAGAGTATTTATCACAGTAATGTCGACGCTTGTATTATTTAGACTACATGACGCATCTGGTACAAGATAATGTTTGAATTGAGGCGACTGGGAGACTTGACGGTATAGAGAGCTTTGCTTCATAAGAGGATTTTCTGTATCATTCAAGCCGCTCGAAATCAATAAGGTTTCAAAGCCATATTCGGCTAATCGAGTCGCTATGACACATCCAGCTGTACCTCCACCTATAATCACGAAGTCAGCTTCGACTTTACGATTACAAGATGCCATCGTTACTCTTATTATATGATCTAAAATTACAACATATATCTCTCGCTCATAAGACATGACGATTATGATAAGAAGGATAAAGGAGGCTGCGTGTTTCCAAAATACGAAGGAGTAAAAGAAACACAAATCTACTCAATCTCTCATGAAATAGAGACATGCCCAAGAAAAGTGAATTTTCTTGTTTCCAGTAGTATCATAAACACGACTTTGGTCGGCGAAAACTGGGTGATTCTTCGGACGAGCACTGCTTATTATTTAAATCAGTGAAAATGAAAGACGCAGAAAAAGAAAAATGGCAGTGCATTTTTTTTCTCGTTCGTTTATATATGGTTTGATGGATAATTAGACGCTGATTCAGAAGACAATATTTAGAAATATTTAAACAAATTTAATGTCCTTGAAATGTAGCTGTTTGTATTTAGACTTGAATAGCCGAGACGGTGAGCACAACAAAAGCTGAGCGCGCAAGATTTCGAATGAGGATTAGAGCGAAAGTCGAGAACATATAGCATGGGGTGCAATCCTTTATCTATATCGAGTCATATTTACCCTGTTTGGTTGTTTTCGGCGATATTATGGGTGTAAGCAGTCGTGTGCTTATCATTCCTGCACTCATTATCCACCAATCTCTTACTGACACTAGTTCCATAAATCCTGATGGTCATTCATTTGAGACAAGGGCAAAATGGCCTTTTTCTTAGCTACGCTTTTTGACGATGATCCATCGGCTAAATTTTTTAGACATGAATGCAGTGAAGATTATTATTAGAAGATGCAATTATATCATCTGTATGAACATAAACTTAACTGACGAGGGGACATATCCAACTGTCGGACGCCGATCGATCCCATATTTAAGTCATGAGCGGGCGTCAATGAGACTAAGAAAACCCTAAAGGGATTCGGCCCCATGGCTTATTAGGCATGAGTTATGGCTATTTTCCTGAATCTTCAACCCATCTGCAGTTATTCGTGGCAGAGTTAAATGGCGAGCTTTTGATCTGAAATTTTGACTGGAGGTAGATCTTACTATGACTAAGATGCTCTAAAAATTTCAGTTCGGTCTTATATTTCTTTCTCGAAATATTCCAGTCTCGGGTAAACTCGATTTTTGAGACAAGTGTGTGATGAACGACCAATTGTTTGTGATCCAATATTTCGCGAGAGAAATATAAGACCGAACTGAAATTTTTAGAGCATCTTAGTCATAGTAAGATCTACCTCCAGTCAAAATTTCAGATCAAAAGCTCGCCATTTAACTCTGCCACGAATAACTGCAGATGGGTTGAAGATTCAGGAAAATAGCCATAACTCATGCCTAATAAGCCATGGGGCCGAATCCCTTTANTGAATTTCTACGATCCTTTGTTTGATTCCATCCCAGGTCGATCATTCCGGCGACTGGATCCGTTGAAATTTGAGTCGGTTCCGGTACAGCTCTTCTCGATTCCGGCACAGTTTTCGCCGATTCCTGCAAGTTCCGGCAGGTTCCTTGCCGCCGGATTTGCACAGGAAATATCCGATCAGTTCCTGACCGTTTCTAGCTCGAAGTTTGCAGGAAACGGTCGGGAAATGACTGGAACCTACGTTTGAACTTCCCGTCGGAATCCGGCGGCAAGGAAATTGTCGGAAAACGAACTTAACCGGCCGGAACCGACCGTGTCATAATAACCTGGGTATTATATTTGAACATTCTGGGAATTTATTTTATACTTATTTTATTTGACTTTCTGAGGAATCAAAATTCACCGTTACATGAGATTAATGCATGAGTTACACCATTTGAAATGTAAAGAAATAAGGAAAATATCAGAGGAACAACAAAAGATAGAAGGGGAAAACAAAACAAAACAAACATCTGTAAAAAATCTTATTAGTCGCGCCACCATGTACCCAATATATAATATACGAGCATCTTGTTCTTGAAGTATAGTTTCCTCTGAGGAGAAGTACGATATTTTTCATTTAAATACTTTACAAGTTAAGTCTTTTCGTTTCAGTGTATTTTGATCGTCCGAATATTGTTTTGTCTGAGCAAGGGAAAGATTTAATTAGACTTGAGTTTCATAGACTAGTTTAAAAAAAATACACCCGAGTTCGGAGAATTTGCTGAAAAGATTGCCTGACCACAATAAAAATTTTCCAATTTGTTCGACAAGTACATTATATAAAAAATGAAAAGCTTAAGTGAAATATTATCCACATTTAAACAAGAAAGAAAGAAAAACGCTGCGCAGCATTTGATAATTTTTCGCCTTGGTTTCATATATCAGTAAAAATCAAACATAAAAATTGCTTTGAATTCACATGCTTTTCCAACGCGGAAAAAATTCTAAAAATCATAGCGTTTATGACAAATCGATTTAAATGACACGATTTTCACAGCTTTTTTTTACATGAGTCATTATAGGAGGAGCGACATATTTTCGAATCCTAGAAAAGTTTAGGAAAGCAAATGTTTATTTGTACTATCGTGATGAAACTTGAATAAATCTCGAGAATTTAAAAGATGCATTTGAACTCCAGATAAAAAAAGGTAGAGGAAGAAGTAAATCGTGATATCATTCGAAACCATACTTTCTCGTGCCACTATTTGTTGTTTTTAATATGGTGAGACCTTAAGGAGCATCATATTCTTGAGTTGCTTGAAGTTTTTATTATTTTTTTTCTAGATACAGCATCCAAAGTTCATTTTAAGCGGCACGATGATCTAGAGAACAGAGTGTCACTGGAATTTCAGATTGATATCGTTAAGGAGCTAAAAAATGAAGAAAGTGAATCTTTCATTAGATTTCAGAAATCACATTTTGCTTGCCCGAAATAAAATGTGAAAGGATCAGTAAAATATAGCTGAGGTGATTTACATTGAAGAGATCATTAAAATGAAATTAGGCTAAAGAGATAGTTGTTTGTATTTTATGATTAGCTCGAAAAAACGATCAAATAATATAGCGACATCTTTATACAATGCTTTACGCGAATCTTTGATTGAACTTTCTCCTATAAAAAGTTCTCTCAATTAGCCGAAAAATACTTTAAACAATCTAGGAAACGATCGTTTTGAAAATTAACTGGTAAATGAACTTTCAAATGCATAAAACCTGTATCTTCCCACCCCACACACACTGAAGATGCTGGTTAAATTCGAATTGCGCAACGTTATAAAAAGAAATCGATAAGTTGACGTATTTTTAGCCGTTTTATATCCATGAATATTTTTTACACTTTTTGCAGAGGCGGACAAGAGAGAATTGGTATTTGTTTAGATAACGTCATTTGGCACAACAAACTAACGAAAGGATCAATTATTCCGAAAACGTGCTTCGAGCAAGGAACGATTTCAGTAATGGTTGAAAGATAGAAAATTTTATTAAAGCTCAATTATTCCAACTATTGGATGCAAATTTTCCGCCTGAAGAATACCTTTGAAGCCATTTTCACGCCTATTCCGGGCTTTGCAAACTCTTCTATCTTTCAATGTTTTGTGAAATAGAGTGATCATATTGGTAAACGATCTAGTGTATAAATATTTCGTCTTGCCACACTATACTGTAATCTCAGTCCTATTGAACTGTCGTGGAATAATCTCAAGCCGGCCTGTCCAAACGTGACAGAATCACATTTTTTCACATTGATTTTTCAATATCTAAATCCGCAGAAGTCGAATAACTCACGAAATGTTCATAAATTATATCGGTCTAAATCTTCTACATGTGCACAAAATTTCGTAAGTATATCATGCTTCTTTGTTAGTTTTCTTATCGAAATATAGGTGCGTGACGGAATCACAAAAAACGGAACTGTATATCGAGAGCTATGGAAAGAAATAGAAAACTTAGTTCAACGATAAGCGTGAGGAAGAAAATTTATATATAGAAGTTTTCGTCCTAATGATAATCGATGTTGGCAATAAAACAAACTTCTGAAAAAAACTTACCTTGGTTTTATAAACAAGAAACACTGTAGTGACGGAATCACTTTGAGAGATCGCCAAGTTTTTCCGACTTTCATTAAGTTTTAAAAAAAAACATGCGTAGCAGTACATTACAATTAAAATACTGATCATATGAAAAGAAATAAATGAAAGAAAAGAAATAAAATATTGTTTTTTAATAATATAAAACATCTGATATAAACCCATATAATATATAAATTAAAATTAAAATCTAAACACATATTGATTTGCACTTGTTAAGGTGCACCTTGTGCAAAACTCAAGCAAATTTTTTTTCGTTTTTTTTCATATACAGTAAAACCTCCCTTAATGAACACCTCTATATAATGAACACCTCCCAACTCTGAACAGTGAACGCTTTTTTTCGGTCCCAAAGTGGAGAAGACCTCTCTATAATGAACGAATGTACAAAAAAGTATATGCGTTTGAATGAAAGAAACCGGAGATAAAATAGTCTATTGTAGTTTTTTTTGAATCAATGCTAACAAAACTCACTGACAGTCTAATTATTACAACAAAATTCATCAAATATTTCGAATAGACGAACAATACTAATTGACAGTTTACATCCAATTGATATCTTACACATAAAAAACAAGGAAAATGCAATCAACAAAGAACTGATTGAACTTACATATAATGATGTATTCAACAGCCAGAATGACACTCACTTTTTATTTAAATAGATATACCACTTATTTCACTATATTCAACGATTCACAGAGAGAAAAGTGAACGACGATTAATGATTATTCTCGTAGAAATTAGATTAAAATCTTCAGTAATGGGTTCATGCAAAACTAACGATCGGTTTTGGTGCTTCTAGAATCGATAAAAACGGTCGTTAATTTTACATCAACTCAATTTATGGAAGCGACACTTTATTATTTTATGCATCGCGTAATTAGGGAGAACTCTAATAAAAAAGATGCGTACTTATCCGTCTGTGACACTCCTTATACCTACACTATATATATATATATATGTGTGTGTGTGTGTGTGTGTGTGTGTGTGAGCTTTCACGTAAGGTGACACCTCTCTATAATGAACACCTCCGATAATGAACGCTTTTTGGCCGGTCCCATTGGTGTTCACTTTAGAGAGGTTTTACTGTATATGAAAAAGAACGAAAAAAAAATTTGCTTGAATTTTGCACAAGGTGCACCTTAACTTCACTGCTAAAAGATCTCTAGTGTTTCCAGTAAGAAAAGTCACAAAAAAATCCTTCGATACTGATGTGAAGAGAGCATGTCGGTGTACGAACAGAGTGAAGAAAGTCTTTAAAAACAGCTCACAAATGCGCGCATAATTTCGTCGACGAACGCTCACCTAACAAAGCTCTTTAGATGGCCTTTTTTCCACATGGGTACCTCCCTTCGACTGTCTTCTATCGAAGGATGAAAAGTGCAGGTCAACATCACTTTCTATTCAAGAATTATACGACTTCCTTCCACCTGCATTTTATTAAAATTTCGATAGTAATATTAGAGTAATTAACCTGATAAAACAGCGTCATATGATTCATTTTGTCAACAGGCATAGAGTATTAGTGTTATAATAGGTTTTTCTTATATTGTTGTATTCGAATTGCATCTGCGACCTTGATCACTTGGGCCATTTCTTTTAAATGATGAACTCGAATGATATCCGCTCCAAAAACAACGCAAACTGCCAATGCACTTGCGGTGCTCCAAATGCATGTAGTTTCTTTTTCCACACCATTGGATGAGTCGATTATTCTTGAGGCTAATGGTTCAAAGAGAAAGGGTATATTTCGAAATGCTTGATGATGAACGAGATCTGGCAATCGACAGATAAGGTCAAGATCGTCTTCATGCGTCTTGTTAGTACCAAAACTAGGATCAAGAATTATATTCCATCGCTTAATACCTGCATGTATCGCTTGCTTAACACATTTCACCATACTCTCGCATAAAGTACCAAATGTATTTTCTTTCACCTGTGTCGGAGTGAGCGTTGTTTGCGCTGCACTAGAAGAACTGCGGATCACTATTGGAACATTCAACTCTGCCACCGTTTGGAACATAGAAGGATCTAAAGAGCCACCGGATACGTCATTAACTATGTCGGCACCTGCTTCTACAGCTCGGCGCGCAATCTCAGCACGAAACGTATTCACGCTGATGCAAACATCTATCCTAGCTTCGCGTATGACTTTGATAGGATAAATTATTCGTCGACTTTCTTCCTCTTCTGATATCGATGTGCCAATGAAGGAACAACTGGTAATTTCTATAATTGTAGCACCGTCATGTATCATTTCCTTTACAGTATTCACTATATCAATATCTACATGTTCATTGTCCTTGGAAAAGTAGTCAAATGGAAAATTGAGCACTGCCATGATCTGCCTTGCGCCACCTCTCTCAAAAATGATATGTCGGTTACGAGGAAGAGGCAAATATTTTAGAATTGAAGTGTTGTTGGATGATGATAAAAGGGATAAATGATATAGCACTGTTGAATTTGTCAAAGGATGTCGAAGTTCTGGTGATATATCCACGAGAGGTGCAAGAAAAACTGGTTCTTTTAGTATTAGTTTATGCGGTATTGAGAAGCCATCACGCTCCAGCAAAGTATCTTTGTATAAAAGAATGTCTAAAACAATTTTTCGTGATCCCTGTAGCACTGTTTTTGTTTCTTCTATTTCATTTTCAATCAACTTGAGTTCACGAAAAAGCTCATCAGGTGACAATTCTGTTTCCACACAGACGGCTGCATACAAAAAGCATGGATGAACAGTATTAACCATCGCTTTTGTTTCGTACAAGAAACTTGTGTCGACGACCATGATACCTCGCTCATTGAGTTGTTTTATCGCGTCTGAAAGATTCTGTGCACGTGATCTAACGTTTGAGCTAAGTGTTAGATAGACATTCTGATTCGTTTCGAAATATGTCTTGTCTCGAGTGATTTCCACAGCAGGTATCGCAAACGAAAGTGCATAAGGTTTGCTAGCAGAAATTGTGACCTTCGAAATATTCAGATTAACACATAACAATTTAGCAATGCTTGTTATCAAAGCCTCTATCGTGAGGTATGAACTTGTTTCAACGTGCTCACAGGTTTGATGAACAATAGATCTAAGATTGTATCCTTCCGACCACCAGAAGTTTGTGTCTGATGACTTATAAAAGGTCATATTTAGTAGCACTGGTTGTCTTTCTTTCCGTTCCCATGGATGTATTCCAATGATGGTTAGAAGCGAGAGATTTCGAACAAACATTGAATCAGCTACCGATTTCACATTGTCACATGGTATTGATCGAATAATTTCTAATCCTGATGTTTCGGCCCGTAACAGTTCTCGTGGCTTTTCTACTCGTAGCTTGATCCATACGCCCTTCAATTTTTCGCTTAGGAGCACATTGCACACGCCTTCCGCAATATCTTCAATCGTTTCGAATGTTTTGTTTTCTACGAACTCTGATACTATTTTATTAGCCGTACCATAATGAATGGAATATGGTAGATGATCGGTCTTGCCTGCAGCAGATATGTTGGTTCGCATTGAAAACGACAACAAGATTGTCTGCAGTTTTGCTTTCCCCCAACTATCTGAACCAACGATAGCTTTGAGCGTCAAAGAAGATATTGAGATAAGGTCGTCAGACATTTTGTGATTTTCTACAATCAAAGAATAAAACGATGTCTTTTATGTGCTCCTGACTAATCAGAGAAGATTTTTATCTTTGCATGAGTTTAAACTATCAACTTATGGAGGTGAATATCTACAAATATATTCTATTTTGAAAACATAGACAAAAACAAAGCATATTCTAAAGCTCTAAGAATTCTATATAGTTCTAGTGAAGACTCGCAGTGATTGAATCCTCCTTATTATGCTTTATAATTGCCTATGTTATTTCATTAGCTGATAGTATGAATTAAAGAAAACATATAATCATGTTCAAGTGTACATGGACTTTCTAGAAGCGCAAACTAAACTAATTAGATAGCTGCTGGCACAAAAAAGAAAGTTATTCAGGCGTTATCAATATATTCTTTTGAAGTGACTTTCCCATCTTCTGGTATTTCCGCGAAACCCACTGAGCAAAAATTTTTGCAACTTTTAAGCGATGTAGGTCTCGACTGGTAACGCAGACATTGCACTAGGCACATATGTATCATATCGGATGTCTATAGGCTTGCAAAGACTTCAAAGTAAAAAATCGTATAAAATTGCGAAAAATTTTTCCTTCGCGAATTCAAAGATTACATCTGCCTAAGCTAAAATTTTCACTGTGAGTATCAGTGCTCAATAGAGATGGGTGTTTTTCTTTCAGAACCGGCTAATACTTTAACCAAGGAAATCAGAATACTCGGTCTTATGGAAACTCCTTAACTTCTCAGATTCCAAAAAAATTTATAAAGACGGCTAAATTTGAACAGTAACAGATATCTACAAAAGAAAACCTATCCGCATTGATTAAAGTAGTATAAAAAAGTTTTCAGTCCGATCCAACTTTAAGAAGCTGTGGAAAGAGGGGGAAAACGGTTGCTGTAACCTAATAAACTGAGTTTCAGAAAAACGAAAAAAAAACTAGCAAAAGGTTTCTCATTAAATTCTCCACAGAACGTACAGGTCTTCATTCTCTCAAATGATTTTCATTATTTTATGAGAAACAGTAAAATTGATTTGGCCAGTGAGCACAACTATCAAGCAAGAATTTTTGATAGACTTACTATATCTCAAAATTACTTTACTAGGAAGGAATGTTGTTCAATAGGCTTTCTAAAAGAAAGTTTGTTGTAGAACACAGTATAGACAGAGGTTCCAAAATACCTGAACAGTACACCTGAATCTTAATAGAACGTTTTATGTAATATTCATATAAAAATGATATCTTCTGTTTTTCTGATACCTATCCACTTACAATGTTTTATTGAGATTTATCAATCGCATTCGAGTGTCTCCGGAAAGCACTTTAAGAAAGTCTGTGAGATGAGATACCTACGACGCCGGAGAAAATAATATTTTTCATGGCGCCGTAGAAGTCTCCGCTCACGGACTCTGGTAAAAAATTTTGTGGAGTAAACGTTCTTCTATGAAACTTGCTAACTCATATATTTCTGCGACACACCCGTTTTGAGATATACTAATCGACTTTTTATCATGATTGATCAGAAAATAGTTTATTTCAAGCTTGACTAATATTTTGACTATAATGTCATGATTTATAATTGAAGTTCAAAAATTCTCTCTACCAAAATCATCAGAAAAAAACTCTAGGATAATTCTTACAAGAAAGGAAACATATCAGAATACTTTCGGTATTTTTGGTGAATATCTCATGGAGCTGTCTACAGAAAATCGTTTATTTGCAAGCAGTGCTTTTTGAGCTCATCGATTGCATCGTGTGTCATAAAATAACGGAAATCATCTGAGACAATAGAAATCTGTACGTATTGTAAACAATTTAACGAGAAATCTTTGTTACATTTTTTTTGCATAAACATTGAAATATTAGTGAACTCTATAGTAATTACTGAAAAGCCTATCTATTTTGATACACTCAGTAGAACATATTATTTACATGTGCACACACTCATGTGGATCATTTGCATTAAGGATCTTTGAGAATATCATAAGTTCGATTTTAGTTCTCATAAAAATCGTCACTCGGAAAACAATGTTCGGATGCATGTTAGTACGGAATGAGTGATCTAGAGACAAAAGCATCATATGTTCCGCGTTTACGGAGACGAGATGTAGCATTTAGTATGGGACGTATGACACCACTCACTTCACCATTTGCTGCTTACCAATAAACCATCACTTCGCCAGGCTTCAATCCGTTTGTCCATATTATTCCTTAGAAAACGTTTTGTTATCTAAACTTACGAGCACTTCCAGATATTCTGCGTTCCCAAGATGCATCCGCACTCTCGAACATGGGCATATCTCACACCAAATATTGCATCTCTCACTGAAGACAAATTTATCGCCTACCTGAGATCAGGATGCATCTCCAAAACAGAAGATATGTAACACTGCTGTTTCATATATTTTATTAAGGATTATAACGAATTACGAAGGAGCATTTATTAGAATGAAATGTATGCGTTATATACGATCGATAAAAGTAAGGTGATAATATTTTATTTTTATAAGAAGAATAAAGAATACGAAATCAACGATATTCTACTCACTGAACTGTTTTCTTTTCTAACCCAATTTACGTATTATGGAAGAAGTTTGTTTCTCTTAATCTTTCCGGTCAACCAAACAAATTTACAAGATTTTAAAACTAGTTTTTCGTATGTAGATCTTTACTACATTAAAATATAGAAGACTTGACGATTATAAGATTTATGTCTCTGGAAATACTCTTTTTGTTCGATTGAATAGAAACTGATGATTCTCTTACAGACCGTAAAAGGCCGTTTGTTACTTGTGTGAAAATATGAAATGGATGAAATCTGTTTACGGTATTTTTATGTTAATTTTCGCTCAACATACGTTTTTGTGTTATAAACATTGGCTCTTTCAAGCCCGTTACTAGACGAAATGAAGCAAAAAAATTTCATATATTTCTCTCTCTTTCAGGCCCTAGAGATGAGAAAAGTTTGTTTGGTTGAGCCAAAGTACACTACCATATTGAATGGCATGCTGTATCCACTTGGATACATCCGGTCAGTATGAGTCAAAGTTTCATATAGCCACTTTTTTTGTTTTTGACTATCGTAATGAGAAATTTATGATTTTTTCATATCAGTGTGAAGCTAGCACGAAGGAGCTAGCACGAAGAAACTGTGTGTAAGCTAAAAACTTTTTCCCCAAGTTTGTCCGGTTCATAAAACCTGGTCCAATCGATTCAGAATTTAATTTTGCATCGAATGGTGGTATTTTTATTCACCGGACAAACTTTGGAAAAAAGTTTAACCACATCGTTGTTTGCCTCATATAGGTCTATTTATGTTTCCGATAATTTTTTTCCAAAGTTTGTCCGGTGAATAAAAAATACCACCATTCGATGCAGAATTAAATTCTGAANGCATCGAATGGTGGTATTTTTATTCACCGGACAAACTTTGGAAAAAAGTTTAACCACATCGTTGTTTGCCTCATATAGGTCTATTTATGTTTCCGATAATTTTTTTCCAAAGTTTGTCCGGTGAATAAAAAATACCACCATTCGATGCAGAATTAAATTCTGAATCGATTGGACTAGGTTTTATGAGCCGGACAAACTTGGGAAAAAAGTTTTTAGCTTACACACAGTTTCTTCGTGCTAGCTCCTTCGTGCTAGCTTCACACTGATTTTTTTTTCATTTATTTATCAAGTCTGCACTGAAGAAAAGAAATAAAAATGTGTAGAGAAATGTGATAACAGTGCAAGAAGATCAATATCAGACAACATTAGGAATAAATTTGAACAAAGACCACTTGTTGGTTATAGTAGTTTTTGAAATAATTGTTTGTTTCGTTGAAACATAATCGTACTTTGCATTTTGAACATGAGATTCTGGTTTGACCAATGCAAGCAAGATTTCGACATCAACCCTCCGCTGTTGAAACATGTTAATATTCAAATCTATCCAATCAAATATTTATTACTGGAAGTGAAGTAGGCAAAGCTCGGGGATAAACTTCACTAGTCACTGATTATAATGATGGGCGACCATATTTCACTGCGACGAAGGTGAACATGATTGAAATAATGACTGTTATATTAATACGAACCGTCAATAAAGACGCCACATTCTTTTTTGAAACATTAAGTTGAGAATAATGGTGTCGATATAAGAGACATTCATTAAAAACTGGTAAATCAATTAGACAAAATATGATCTTGATATAATATTTTTGTGATTAAACATTAATACGATAAAGAGAAATCAGCATATCGATCATATCAACTCCTCCCATATGTTAATTATATGCCTGTGGAATACTCGGTCTCATAATTCGTATTTGCCTTTTCCCCTGGTTGACAATCTTTCAGCAGAATCAATTGAATGGCAACCATATGATCTTGAAAGGCAATCAACGATGTTATTATCATATCATTTAACTGCACAAACTTCCACACCATCAACAACAGCTATACGATGATCCATCGCACCATGTCTTTCAGTTGATAAATCACTCGCGTTCTTCATAAGGGAACCTGCTAGGCGATTTTCTCTTACTGCAGCAACAGTATAAATGTCTAATTTGATGAATCCACTTGCAGATTAACCGCCGCATAGAAATTATCAAAATAAACTTTATGATTGATTGGATGTTGTACTGTTTCACAAAATATAATTACAATATTATTACAAAATCCATCCTCAGATCGTTCGTCTTTACCGGTATACTGGAGGGCATACCAAAAGTTCGTAGAGTGATACTTTAATCTCTTATGGTAAGCCTTAAAGAACTGTTACTCTATATTGTTAAAGAGAAAAAGAAGCTCTATCTTTCTATACTATTCGATTGAACTTCACTGAAGAGAATAATATTAAACTATTTATAAAATCTATTTCGGCTGGTTGTACCAGATTCTATTTTGGGGAACGAACGGTTGCACGTGGACACTTGCGCGTTAAGACATTTGCTCGCTCGGACAGTAGTTCGCAGAATAAACTACTATTAGACTTCTGAATGAAATAATGGGATCAAAATTAGTCGTATATCAGGCAGATTTCGACCGACTTCTGAGGGAAACCTTTTAACGAATTTTTCATACTGATTATGTGTAGCATGGATGGAACACGGAGCTGATATGGTCTCATTAAGTCTATGATACCAATGACTCTCATAACACTAAGCTCGCTAAAGCTATACTGATCGACTGAGTTTTACTCTGCTCACAGGCATATGTATGTTGATCGTAGTCACTATTATAGCGTACTTAATCGTGAATCTAACTTTGGAAGAACATCTCCATCAATGGATCACTTAGACTTTAAGTCTTACACGAGTAATACAACTTTGCAATCACTCGCGTTACCAAATCATTATGACCGAGATATAAGACTTTTAAAAATCCTTTTTTCATTCAATTTAGTCGAAATCTTCCTGATTTACTTGACTAATCTTGATTCCATTATTTCATTCATCATTCTAATAGTAGTTTATTTTGCGAACAACTGTCTAAGCAAACAAATGTTCTGGCGCCCTACCGTCCTAGACCCCCATATAATATCTTTCTATATATGTAGTTGGTGAAGTTTGAACAAAAAGCATAGAAAAATAGAGCTTTCTTTTCTCTATTAGACTATATAAAAGAAAGTTACTTTAACCTTGTTATACGGCATTAAAATCTTACTGTCCGTGTCTTTAGTATGCCATAAGCACATATTGAACAATAAAAGTATGATCTGATACAACGAGCACATAACCAGTTGAAATAGATGTTATAGAAAGTTTAATATTATTCTCTTAAGTGAAGTTCAATCGAATAGTATAGAAAGATAGAGCTTCTTTTTCTCTTTAACAATATAGAGTAACAGTTCTTTAAGNTTGTATTTGAGAATGACTGTCTCAGTACAAAGGTTTGTCTTGTTCAGGATCACGCTTTATCAATTATGAGCTATGAACATGCTCACAAAATTCTTAATTCTGTTTGGTAAGAATTCTGCAGCGTACTCAGATACACAACAAAAAACGTTTATTCTCCACGGTACACAACAATATTATTTTCAGTTTCGTGTAATTTAATTTCATATAAGTGAACTTTGTCAAATTGATTCCGAATAGCAGTAGTTAGTTGTTGCCAAATATATATAGCTAGATTTTCGGTGGTACTAACTATCTTGTTTATGCGGAAATGATCAAGATCAAGATCAAGATGTTTATGATCAATGAACTTGAGCACATGTTCTTGTATTATATGTTTGAGATCAGCAATATTCATAACCATGCCGGTGTGCTCATCCACATGGCCAACAACCGTGACCTCGAGCACATAGTTATGACCGTGTCCGTTAGGATTATTGCACTTACCAAATATGTGCATGTTATCGTCATCAGACAAAGCCGTTGAGTGGAGACGATGCGCACTTGAAAATGTTTCTCGACGAGTTATATAGACTTTGGGCTTTGAACATTTATTCATCTGAAAGATATTGCATTCTTATGTTACAAAGAAAATGTACGCAAACATATCATCAGAGTAATATATCAAACATCCCGGTGCAAAAATATTCATACAAATGTCTAAGATTATTGCGCTACTAGAGTGAATCCCGGAAATCAAAGTAACATGTATTCTGATAAAGCGAAATGAGCTCTTGTATATGATATTTGATTGATCCATTCAGTAGAAAGAGTAGGATGCATACAGTTAACACGGCAAGAGCGTAAAAAATTACTTGCAATCGACAATACAGAAAACGTTTTTGTTTGGCGTATATCTCAGATTGGGAAAATGATAAAATCTTATTTCATCTAATAAAATGTGCTTCAACGAACCATATACAAAATTAGTGTGAAGCTAGCACGAACAAACAATGTGTTAGCTTTAAACTTTGTTACTAAATATGTCCCGTCCATGTAAACTACACCATTCGATGCAGAATTAAATTCTGCATCGAATGGTGGTACTTTTATTCGCAGAACAAACTTTGAAAATATTCGATCTAGATTATAAATAGACCTGAAGGAAACGAATGAAGACAGATAAAAAATTTTCCCAAGTTTGTTACGTGAATAAAAGTACCATCATTGGATGCAGAATTAAATTCTGAGTCGAATGGTATAGTTTGCATGGACGGGACATATTTAGTAACAAAGTTTAAAGCTAACTCATCGTTTGTTCGTGCTAGCTTCACACTGATATATAAAAATCGTATAAAAACGATTTTATGTAATGATTTCTGTGTGATATCGTGTAGCCCTCAGTATTAACACCTTACATAAGGTTGGAATTTCGAGGTGCGTCAATTATGGCAGAAATATCTGGAAAGCTTTCTTCGTTTAAGTATATCGGCATGAACGCGCGTAACGCGATGACGTTTTGGTCAGAGTATTTTTATTTTTTTCTCATAGACTAATAACCATAAAAATTTTTCTTCTTCACTATCATATATGTCCCTGGTCCCTCTATAGTCATCTGCAAAAACCAAATCGCTTGGACTAGTTGCTTGGAAATAATCGATGAAATACCTCTCGTAACACGATGACGAAAAAAAGACAAAATATTGATAGTGATGTACAAGATCAGTATTTTTCTGCGAATCTACACTACATCACAGGAAACATTTTTTAAACAATCTTAAGCTGACACCATAAGGTTAGCAACGACGTGCTTGATTTAATTAAACAACAACATATGCTGCAAAGAAATCGCCTTTTACTGATGTAACGCGATGATACTGTTTTTCGAATCAGAGTTTTTTTTACATCTATTTCAAAGGCATTTAGCTATATAAAATTATTATAGTGTAGTTTTTGTCATAGTTGTCCAGAATTAGCATTAAATCTGATATTATTAACGATTTCAATTTGAAAATTATCGGTAACAAATTATATAGAAAACCTATAAAGATCTAGCAGCTAAAAGGTGTTCCTTAATTTTCTTTGTAAAAATGGGTTTAAAACATCAAACCAATTACATATTTAGAATCAGAATGAAAATCTGCATCGAATCCATGGGATTAGATTGAAAAATACAAACATTGATTTTTTTCAAAATTTTGGCACCCCTCAAAAATCGTTGAAAAACTATGAAGAAACGTCATCGCGTTACGAAGAAATTTCACACAGTGTGATCTTTGGAAAATAAAAATATATATGTTAGAAAGCTTGTAAAAAGTTAGCCTTGGATATGTATTTTGAGAAGAAAAATGTTGAGCCTTATTAGTGAAAAATAAACTATACTGACTTTTCGTAACCCGATGATGATATAAATAGAGTAGTTTTGGGCATGCTCTCCTGATAGAGCAGTAAGGAATAAAAAAGTTAATGTTATGTCAAAATATGTATCTACTAAGATACTCTCAAATTATCTTCATCAACACACTATATATCTAACTGTTTGAATAAATCGACTGAATTCATTAACAAGCTAAAAAATGAATTTTTTAGTAGACATTAGTGATCTCAGTACTCTTAAGCATTCGATGAGATTTACTACAGCGATAAAGAAAACGAAATACATTTCTTCACACTATCGACTATGCTCTATAAAATAGCAACCACCAGCTTTCGATCCGATGATTTCGATATCACGCCCTCCGAGTTGACGCGTTACGCGTTTAAGCCGATATGCTGATTTGCGAAAATGAAGGCGAATCAATTCTTTGCCTTGAAAGATGTATTGTCGAAGGCCGTACATTGGTTATATGTTCAAATCTTTTTTGCAGAAGAACAAGGCTTTCTATGGGTTTTTACTTATACTTACTACGTCGGAATATTATATTACCATTTAGCATGTTAATACTGAGGAATACACGATATCACAAAAAATCATTGCATAAAATCGTTTTTATACGATTTGTGTATGGCTCTTGAAGCACATTTTTATTAGATAAAATAAGCTTTTATCATTTTCCCAATCTGAGATATACGCCAAACAAAAACGTTTTCTATACTGTCGGTTACAAGCAATTTTTGACGCTCTTGATGTTTTAACGATATTCATCGTACTCTTTCTACTGAATGGATCAATCAAATATCATATACAAGAGCTCATTTCGCTTTATCAGAATACATGTTAAGAGGGAAGGAGGGAACTCCCTCCCCCTCTCTCAAGGAAAAAAGTACCTTCCTCAGTACTTTTGGTATGCAATTAGTAACATTTCAACACTCTATTATGATTATTAAAAAATTTTCCCTATACCTTAATAATTTTTAACTCCCTGTGCAGAAGGTTGATCGCTGGCTGTCAATACCCTCATTTAACTGTGAGCTACATGTCTTTGAATGGTTGCAATTTTAGTAAAATCCTGCTAACCGCTGAAAGAATGAGTTTCCGATCAGATTCTTTTAGGGTTTGCACTAGGACATTATGGTATATACACCGACAAAAGCTTTGTGAAATGTGATGAAAGTACTTGAGGAGATATCATGGTGAGCTCGTTTCTTTGAGTGTGAGCCGAGTATAAGTTAAACTGAATCTCTCTCAGTTAGGTCCCCATCACTGTGTCACAGTTTTGTATACTATATACGATACTTTCGATTATAGTACGATATCTCACATATGTTTTTGCTCAACTTCAGGAGAGCTCATCTCGACTACGATAAGATATAAACTGATATATCAATTGAATTGCTGTTTGAAAAGAGTGAACCTTTATTTAGATGAAGACGCGATTTCAGAATTTCCGACAGCCTTATCATATAATGAGTCCGTAAAAGAATATTTCGCTGTCGTCAATAAACGACAAAACTAAGCTTGACGAAAGCCATATACTGGGGCTTAATGAGTCTTTAGATCAATCTCTCAGTACATTAGCTCTTAGTCATCATTTCCCCAATATTTCTTTTCATTTTAGATAAAATACAAACATGACTACGATGAAACTAGTAAAGAATAACAATGGACATGATTGCGGCTCGTTGCCAATTGAACACAACTTGAACAAAGAGATGAAACGATGTTTTCTTGATGGAATCCGAACTGAATAGGCTCACAGCAGGTTATAAGACGAAAATGACAAGACGCAGGCAAATCTTTTTCTGTCGTAAGTACTATAGTCACTGCAGAAAATAAAACCTATTTAGATTGTCGAAGTCTCATGAACTTTAGGAAATTCTTTTTTTCCTCTTTATTTGCACCATGAAAACAATTAAATAAAAAGTAAAAGAATATGATTTTGAAAATCTCAACACCATGTTATAAGATGTTTTAAACAAAATATCGTACGAAAATTATCGAGTGTTTCTAGAAGAATGTTCCAGGCTTGATAAGTATTATATTTCGCACGACGTGCAGACACTTCAAGTTATATTCAGATAAGGAGAGAGATGTAAAGCCAAATAAAAGCTCAGTGAGATTCCTGTGATGTACCGTTTAAAAATTACAAATTTAGAATCGCACCGAATACAAATGTTCCGTGTTACTTTTGCGTGATTTTTTGAAAACTCGGTTATTTCTTTCGATGATTTTTCAATGCGTAATTTGGAAATAGCACATGAAGGAGATCTCGCTGATCAATCATTAAATCCTTAATTTTTTCCTCTCATTACAAAAATGTATTAGATTGTTAACGCAGTTCTTGCGTTTTTATGAAAATATTCTAGAACACTGCAGAAAGTTCTAGAAGTTTACATACGAAGGGTACATAAAGGGGTTCTGAATATCTTCTGAATGATAATAAAGTCATCAATATGGACGTTGATCGTGAACTGGGGATGAATGTTTCACGTAGAGAGATTCGAGTGCTTTTACTTCATGAATTCTGCTTGGGTCACAAAGCAGCGGGAGCAGCCAACAGCATACGCAGCACGATGGGTGAGAATGTACTCTCTACTTGTACGACACAGTATTGGTCGAATCTTTTAAAGAACGGTAGCTTAGAACTCGACGAATTACCTCGGTCCGATCGACCAGTGGATGTGGATCTCTTTGTGGCAATCTCTCTGGCACGCGCTGTATGCGCGATATGATTTTTCTCATCAAATTGATTTTCCTTATTTGGTACATTCTGATGTACTTTGATATGATGTTTTTTTGCGTTCTCTTCTGTGTGGACGAGTATATAAACGCGTGTCTTGTATCAGAACGATGCGATTTATGAGGAAGAAACAAATATAGGCGCAGTTCCATCAGCGCATACATCTCATCTATCAAAAATCGTCACACTCTTGAAGCAGCTCGTCGAATAAGATCCTCGATTGGCTTTACGTTGCTTAGCAGAGCAGCTTGAGGGCTCTTATGTTGCAGTGGGGAAACATCTGAACGAATTAGGAAAGACAAGGAAATATGGAGTTTGGACACCCCACGAGTTATCACCACATCAGCTATAACATCGGATTGATGCTTGTATGGATTTAATGACATCTCACCACAGCTGCCAACGGCTCCGCAGTCTCGTTACTGGTGATGAGAAGTGGATGTTGTATATTAACTGTACACACAGACGCCAGTGGCTTAGTGCTGGTCAGACACGCGGAGCAACACTTGAGCCTGATCTACATCTCGAGAAGATGATGCTGAGCGTTTGATGAGGCGTCAATGAGATTATTTACTGGGAATTTCTTCCAAACGGTTGTACTATCACTGCAGATCTCTACTGTCAACAACTGGATCGGATTGCCGAAAAACTCAAGGAAAAGCAGAATCGAATTTACTGTTTGCATGACAATGTTCGACCCCTCGTTGCAAAGTTGGCCTGCGAAAAATGATTGAAGCTCGGTTGGATTACCGTTCCTCATCCACTTTATTCTCCTGACTTAGCACTAACGGATTACCATTTGTTTCGTTACCTTTCTCATCATTTGGCTTAGAAAAAGTTCGACGACAACGTCAACGACGTGAAAATGAATATCGCTAACTGCTTCGGTCAAAAGTCCAAGGACTTCTACGAACGCGGTATCCTATCTCTGTCAGGTTGATGGCGACAAGTCGTAGAGAGTAGTGGTGCATATATAACTGAAAGCTAGTGTTACGGAATGTACTTCTGATAGATGAATATAAATCAAGAGAAATGAAATAGTTCCAAACGTTCGGACAACACCGAGACGTAATGATTTATTATTCAAATGATATGACAGAAAATGATAACATCAACAAATAAATATATATTTTGAGATTGTGCAGGTTCCGACTCCTATTCCGTTTTTAGAGTCACAGTAACGATTCTATATAACTTTTGTATTCAGTTAAATGTAACACACCGTGTACGCGTATACGTATATAGTTATGGACAACTAACGCAGCACTGTAAAAGAAGCGTAGAGTTATAAAACCCTCGAAAAAGATTGATGGTCGTGACATGAACTTTTTTGGGTTTGTGAACGTCATATATCCTCTAAAAAACCCTTCTTTTTCACAAACCTTTATGGTAGGTGAGCATTCATCTACCCTTAAGAGGCTTGTTCATATATTCAGTAGAAGAATCGTAGAAGACAGAAGCGGTTTTCGAGGTTTTCTGAAGTTAATAAACCCTTTAAAAGGGTTGATTATTCTGCCCTTTTTTCACAGTGAGGAGTATAGGCACGACTAACTCTTGTTGATGTCCATCTACAACTAATTCCTTCGATATCATATCAGAGAACAAGAGAGGGAGAAGAGAAAGAGAAACATCGAGAAAATGTATAGAGAGAGAATATCTTGAAAGAGAAGGATAAAGAAAAAGAAAAGAAAAATGTCATACGAAGCGAAATGAAAACAGCTCAAGAGTTATTGGGATATATATACGGGGTATTGTACAAAAGAACGTCTACCACTTTTGTCGGCACAGCTAGCTGTATTGTTGCAGTTAAAAATTAAAGATTAAATTTTGGAAAAAAGACGCAAAAACTTTGTTAACAACCTAATATTTCGAATTCCTTCTCGCTACTTGTGAAGTTATGCATATGAGCATTGAGAAGCTCTTGGAAGATTCAGCAATTCTTAGAAAACATGATCTTGCAGAGAATTTGACAGTAACTTTTTAGAACACAGAGAACCATGTATTTGATATCTTAAATATAGTGAAACGGCTACAATGAAGGCGCCAAGCCTATCTGCAACAGACAGACAGATCGTTAACAAATCACTAACTATATAATGTATCTGTTTTTTCGTGCAAAACTAAGGTTTTATCTTATAAACTATGTTTTTCTACTATCATGTTGATGTAGATGAGTTGGTAAGAAAGAAAGGACGTATTTAGTCGTCTTTCGCGCCGACAACGACACTAATAATTTAGTACACGAAAGACGAATATGCTTTTATGTAGAGTTTTATTTCATGTGTGTACTGGCCGAAAATGCTGTCTATCAGTGAGTTAGCTGTTTTCAACTAGGAAAATTTTAATTGTATATTCTCAGACATTTTAAACGATTCTTAGACATTCCAACTATCTATTACGTTCTTTGGTTAATTTGAAAACGACTCGGATATGAATAACGATGATAATGAGGAGGAGTGTTCGGACAGGTAAAACCAGGAGATTGAGACGACTAACAATTGTGGGAGCTTAATTGTAGTTGATAATAATCGCTAAGAGTATCAGCGTTGTGAAACGTTGAACTGATTGGTTTATGTTTTTGTGATATGGACACTGTTGTACAATCAGCATTGTCGTCAAAATCGTTACTCGATCGTCGAGAGAATGTAGGCCAATTAACAGGACGTGAGTTGGACAAGTGTGGTGCAGGTGCACGATTACGTTTACGATTAGATTGTTGATTTGGCCGTGAACCAAAATAAATACTTGATTGTTGAATATATTGTGAAAGGGAATCACCATTGGCAGATAATGGACGAGAAAGAGGTTATTGAAAGTCGTTCATAAGACTATCTGTTGTGGAGGTTGTTGACAGTTCTTTTTAGTTGGCGGTAATGATGATTTGAGTTTTACTGGTGGTTCATCGTGATGATGATTTATCCATTCAGTCGAGCCCGACTCTTGGTGATCCGATGAATCAATCTTCTGCACATATTTCTGTTATGTACCATTTTGTTGAGTTGAGCCAATGTTAAATTTGTCTTTTTTTATCGTGTCAATCCATCTCTTATTTTGCCTTCCTCTAAGTCGTTAGCCGTCGACCATGCCAAGCATTGTCTTTTTCTAAAGAATCCTGTTGCCGCATTATATGCCTAAAGTATGACAGTTTTAGTTTCAACATTGAAGCTTCTAGTGAGCAATCAGATTTTATTTCTTCTAAGACAGATTTGTTGGCTCTCCTTTCTGTCCATGGAATACGAAGTAATATTCTCCAGCACCAAAGTTCCAAGGAGTCGATTTTTCTTCTATCGCCTTATCTAATTGTCCAACTTTCACATCTATATGTTGTTATCGGAAACACCATCCTTTTGATTATTCTAGTTTTGGTGGCTAGGCTGGTGTCCTTACTTTTGAGGAGTTTGTCCATGCTTACCATTGTCTTTCTACCCATCAGAAGTCTTCTCTGTATTTCGTTACTGCAGTTACCATCAATGTTTATAACAGAGCACAAGAAAATGAATTCTTTGATTATTCCCATTTGATCATTGTCGATGTAAAGTTCTTGAATGGATCCGTTTGTCATCACGAAAGTCTTTTTCATATTTAGTTTTAGTCCAGCAACTGCATTTTTTTTCCACCTTTTTTAGGAGGTATTGGAGATCATCGGCTGTTTCAGCTAGTATTGTAGTGTCATCTGCAAAGTGTATATTGTTAATATTTCGACCACCTATGTTTATACCACCTGCTGTTTCATATATTTCAGCTTTTGTCATTATATGCTCAGTATATAAATTGAATAGATATGGTGATAGGATACAGCCTTGACGTACACCTTTTCCAATGTTGAACCAGTTGGTATTTTCATAGTCCGTTTTCACCGTTGCTTGTTGATTGGTATATAAGTTCTTCATGAGAATGATCAAATGCTTTGGCACACCCATTTCCAATAGTACCGGCCAGAGTTTTTCGTGAACTACACAATCGAAAGCTTTACTATAGATGATGAAACATAGGTAAAACTCTTCTTGGTATTCTCGAGCTTTTTTCATTAACCACCGTAGATTTGCTATTTGATCGTGTGTTCCCCGTCCTTTTCGGAATCCAGCTTGCGTAGCTGGCAGTTCTCGTTCTAGAAAAGGTTCCAATCGTCGTTGTATAATCTTCAACATGATCTTGCTGGCATATGAGATCAGAGCTATTGTACGGTAATCTGAACAGTGTTTGGCATTTCCGCTCTTCGGTATGGGAATGAATATTGATGTTTTCCATATTTGCTGACATACTTTTGTAAGTATTGTCACTGCCTCTTCTTTGATTGATTTGAAACATTCAATCGGAATGCCGCCATGTCCAGGAGCTTTTCCACTTGCTAGTGTTTCTAGGGCGAATTTAACTTCACTTTCTAAGATGTTGGGTTCCAGTTCGTAGCCGTCGAGTTCTAGACCTCTCGTTCCATTAATTCATTTCCTGTATAGCCCCTCGGTGTATCGCTGCCATTCAATTTTGATTCCGTCACCACTTGTTAAATTCTTATCACTATGATTGGTTAGAATATCATCTCTTGGTGTAAATTGCCCATGAAGGTATTTTTATCTTCTTGAATAGATTCCTTGCCATACCTTTCTTGTTGTATTCTTCTACTTTTTCACATTCTTCGATAATTTGTTTTTGCTTGTCTATTCTCGCTGCGTGTTGAAAGTCGGCGTTAAGTTTTGCGAGGGTTTATCTGTTCTCATTTACTTTAGCGTCTCGTCTTTCTTTTGCGATTGCCAAAGTGCTTGACGATAACCAGTTATTTTTCTTTTTCTTTGGAACTGCCGGGATATTTCTTTGCATTTCATCGTTTACTATGTCACGTATTTCGTGCCATAATTCTTCGGGGTCTTTGTAGACCAGATTGAGTGCATCGAATCTGTTTTTCTTCGATTTTGTTCTTGTGCGGAATTTTTTTCAGATCAGGTTTTGCTGTTAGTATTGGTTTCTAATATCGTTCGGGCATAGCTCAAAAATTTGCCACTAGGAGTTCGTGATCAGTGACGCGGTCAGCTCCTGGTCGTGTTTTGATTGATGTTATACAGGTTTTCCATCGTCTGTTGTAGAGAATATAATCGATTTGATTTCGATGTTGGCCATTTGGTGTTGTCCATGTGTATAATCGTCGTTTTGGTTGTTGAAAGCATATATTGGTGATGATCATACCGTTTTCTTCAGAGAAAACAATCAATCTCTCCCCAGGTTCATTGCGTTTCCCCAAACCAAATTTTCCAACTATGTCAGGTACCACCGTTTCTCCAACCTTTGCATTCCAGTCTCTAGTTATCAGGATGGCATCTTTTTTTGGTGTACTGTCTAGTGTTTGTTGTAAATCCATGCAAAAACTGTCGATTGTTGATTCATCTGCTTCTGTAGTTGGTGCGTAGATTTGTATTGTTGTTAAATTTGTTGGTTGTCCTCGGAGTCGAATAGAGATTATTCTGCCATTTTTTGGGAAGTATCTGGTTACCGAATTTACGAGTTTCTTGTTTAATACGATGGCCACTCCGTTTTTCCTGGTGTTTTGACTGCCAGAGTAATAGACTTCGTTGCCTCCAGATGTGAAATGACCATTTCCTGCCCATTTGAATTCACTTATACCAAGAATGCCTATTTTGATACGATCCATTTCTGATTTGACTATTTCGAGCTCGCCTTGATCCATGCTTCTTACATTCCATATGTCGATTTTGTGTGTTTTCAAAAAGCTTTGGTCTTTCCGTCTGTATCGGTATTGCTCAGCCGTTCAACTTCCTTTCGGCTTTAATTCAGCAGCGTCATTATTCACAGTACTAGTTGTACTTGACGTTGGCTCTTCCCCAGCCAAAATTTAGGTGCCTTCCAACCTGGGGGTCTCATCTTCAAGCGCCATAACTTGAAACGTCGTTGATTGTCATTGGATTTTCTTAGTAGATATACTGAAGTGGCTTACCATTGCCTTCTTCAGCGCAGTCCGAGATTGCTTCGTTGCGATCCACTATCGCTACTGCCCGATAGTTTCCGAGTGCGCGCATTGGCCTTAAAGATATCTTTAAGTTTCTCTCCCATACCACGCAGAGGTTGCACGTTCCGACTTCACGAGAGGATTCATCGTATATCTTGTTAATTTAAATTTAAATCAACGGAATAATGATGCAGAATGAAGTAAATGCAGTCACGTGGCGGACACGTGTTGGAGAAAGAAAGAAGAGAATAGGTGCAATCGCTATGTTCAACTAGATGCAAGTGAAGAAAATTTTTTAAGCAATGAAATACAACCCATTTTTTAACCATTCTCTATTAATAATATCTTCAGAAGCGCACTTATTTAGCTACTTATTTTGCATGCTATCAGTTAAAATTCATATGATTAAATTTTTCTTTTTGTCTGAGTGTCAGTTATATCTGCCATTAAGACTTGATGCGTTATAGCGTTTTCCAAGAAATGCAAATTTGCAATAGTTTCTCCTTGGAAAATAATTACCCGTCCGCACTATTCCATGTTGGTCATAGTACCACAATTTCCCTGTATGAAAATTGAGCGAGGACTTCTTATATGGATGTCCGTATAGTTCGTATAGGGAATTTGATTCTTGGAAATTTAGAAATTTCGCTATATGGACTTTATGGAGACTACCAAAGTTCATGAGGTAGACCGAATTTATTATGTCCTGTCAGATGCTCATAGCTATAGCAATAAAACATGAGTAAAAGTTATTGTTAAAAAAAAGAATGACTGAAAAGAAACCCTCATCACCTTTCGCCGCACCCTCACTGGAAGTTTTGTGTGTGCTGTTTAGAATATCCACTTCGATTATGAAGAGTTGTTTTGGAACATGGTTTTTGGATTTCTCGGTAATTCATCTTACTTCCAAATAGATGCAATTTCCGCGCAAACGTTATATCGCATCATATGACCATGAAAGTATAAGTTATGAAGATTTTCAACTAAACGGATGTCTGCTCTGATGAGAATACCACTTTGTTTATTTCTTCCTCTGGAATAGCACCGCACTGAAAAAAATGTGTGTAGAGTAATCAACTTTGCAAAAGGATCTATCGCACTGATGAACCCTTTGACATAGGTTTTTTTTCAAATNAGAAATGGGCTCACATGCCGAATTAGTACAACAACGTGGGACCTACTATGAAATGCTCTCTGCTCAAAATAATAAAGTGTGAAAATGTCCGATTATTTTCAATAAAATAATACACATTTACGAAAGCAAAGAAGGTTTATTAAGAAAAAAAAACGTAGTTATACTTTGTGAAACATCATTCGAAAGAGTACTGAATGCGGATCAAAACTGATTGCTCTCAACTTGGTTCAATAGAACAGATGCAGAGTCAGACGGTTCAGCACCATAGCCCGTCCGATCTAACCTAACTCGATATCTTTCTTTACAAAATTTTGTAAGCGTCGTAACATCAAAGTACTAACGAATACTGTAAACAAGATTGTTATACTCGAATAGAAGAATTCAACAGCAAATAATGGTAGAGCATGTGTATAGACGATTGTTGATTGAATATCGTTTATATTTTTTAAGTGCCTACATCACGATATTCTATTCCTAAAAGTCTTCTCTATTCAAACTTTAACACTTCGTGCTTATTAGTGGTTGATTGATCGAAAGATATGTGTAAGATTGAGTTTGATTCAGAGTAGGTCTCACTATTTCCGAAACATGATATCAAAGAGACTGAAATAGACCTATAGAATGTTGCAAGTAAAAACCATCGTGAAAACAAATCGAACAACTGTCCAAAGCATCAGCAGATCCAAAGCGATGCGTAGTATATGAATTCATGGGTTACTTCAAATGACTTTCAAGTTGAGCGATAAGTGAAAAGTACACGAACAAAAAGGTTTCACTTGCAGAAAAAGACAGAAAAGTTCAAAGGAAAACTGGTATCCTGCTCTGATTTTCCATAGGTCTATTCACTATTGCTGAGCAGCCTGATTTTATTGAAATAGTGGAAGAATCGATTAGTCTTCATGAATCTGAAGCCTGACTCTTTCATTCAACTTATCAGTGACATAATGCTAAAGTGGGTGTTGAGGATTTTCTGTAAATGAGAAAAACTGTTTACAATCAAAGCAATTATTAAGCTTTTTAAAATTCTGAAGTCTTTTCATCGAAGGGTGGAGTCAGTTGATAATTAGTTTTTGTGTAATATAGTCTAATTTATGTCGTTATATAGGATATCACTACTCTCGCTATGAATCCAGAGTAATTTTCGATACTTACCCAAATCGACTTCTTTCTTTTCTCTTCTTTCTTCTCCTGGATTCACGTGAATTGCGTGGGAAAGAGCAAGGGACATGGTCCTATCTCATTATATCGTTGTTTCATTTCTACTTATTGTTAAATAAAAAATATACCATTCATTTCAAAGTTCTGTGTCATGATATGTTATGGACTCTGATGATGAAGCATTCTATTATTTTGGCCGTCAATTTTCATCTCAGAGAGCTGCGGGACTACTTGATCTTCAAGAAGTGAATATAATCGACTCTTACTTGCGACTTCAAATTCTTGCTGCAGTGCTCCAACGCTAATCAGATCGATTGAGTGACGTAAGAGAGAACACGTACGTATAGTGATTGAATAATGGCACCATTAGTATTCTTACAGTTTTGAATCCTCAATTAATACTTTTACCGTACTACGGAAAAATAAACGCAACTATATCAGCAAACAAGCTGAACGACCCCATTCGATGTCGTCGAAAAATAACTTTGATTCAGTGATTTTCATGTATGCTTGTTCTCTATAAATGTTTCTTTGATGTTATTTAGTACCTATAACTATTTCTTCTTCTTTTTCTTCATTTTTACACAGATACATGTAGAGTACCACTGTGAAATTCATCGAATAACTATCCAAGTTCATTTGTTTCACATCTAAGTTACGCAGTAAGAATGAGAAAACGAAGCAAAAGTGTCTTTTTATTAAAAACATATTTTCGCCACATCAGTTTTTTTTTCTCCTATGCATTACAATTTTTGGCATGTTGAACTGACTTCAAGGCGTTATATGAAAGTGTTTTCTATCATAAATCCTCCTTACCACGTATGTCACTAGTTTTTCGACGACATGAACATATCTGATTCTGATATTTCTTTTCGAATAAGATCTTCTCTTTGTATCTACTACTTAAGTTTCTTTCTAATGATATCGTCTTTTGTGATGTTGTATGCACACCGCTCTTTGTACCAGGATACTTTTCCCATATTTATACACTGCGATTTTGCGTAAATACGGACATTATCATGATCTTCTATGTTTCCTTGCCTTGGCAGTATGATCTACTGTACAAGACATCAACTTGCAGATATTGTCTGGAAAATGCGATGCAAAAAAGAGCGAAAGCTCGGACAGTAATGGCAGTCTTTCGATGATAAATTTTAATCCTTTGATGCTGGACAACGTGAATTCGCGCCCTCATATTTCGAGATCTGAATAATTTTAAAAAAACACGATCTCTAGGTTATTTTATGGCATAAATTGCACGAACATTTCCGTTTCAAGTATTTATACAGTTAAGGTTATGTATACTTAGCGGTGACTGTGAGTCTTCCTTAATATTTCTGGCAATTATCATGTAATTTAGTCGACTAGAATATGGATTAAGTTAACGGAACTCCTCCAAAAAGGACTAGATCATTTAAAAATAGAGGGTGAATCAATGAGGATCCGTACGCTTTTTGGAAAGGTTTCTTCCGTTTTTTTCGCTTCAACCAGCCGGTATGCATCAGAAAATACTTTTGAAGAAAAAATTTCGGTTCTATCTGCGAAAAACTCCGAGCTTTTTACCGTTTTTTAGGTACAAGTAAGGTATATTTTTATATAGAGAAAAAAGTGAGAGAAAAACGCCTAGAACTCTATCAAGAGCTCTTTTTTTGGTATTTATAAGTATCAAATAAAACCACAGCATTTTTTCTGATGATAATTAGACTAGTCGTATTAGTAACCATAGATCCTGAGTCATTTTCTGTGAATATAACAAGAGTCATATTTCGTCAGAGCAAATTGTACTGAATTAATTCAAAGAAGTTTTCTTTTCTTTCCTTGGTGAGGTATGGAAAGTGGATAACATAAAATTTCATGCCAGAATTCATCCCGATTGATCAGCCCTTATACGAAAGAAATCGAGTATAATCAGGAAGAGAGCTGTCGAATCTTTCTGAACGCTAGGTATCAAGGTCAAGACTGATTGCAAAAACGTTGATTGATAAATGAAAAATAAAAGGAGTTTGTTTGAACGTAAAAGTCTTTGTCTGCGTTGATCGAGACGTTATATTATACTGAACTGTTGAACGACTAATCGGTTTGAATGCACGCGTACTACGAACGCCTTGTATTGTACCTAAATCAATATGGATATACGAGAATAGAACTGAAACTCCTTCTTACCTGCTAATCGAAGTTTTTCGTTGCTACTTTTCAAATAGTTCTTCTTAACCTCTTCTACTTCATCCGATTCTAGATAGAAGACATGAACACCAGGAGTATCTTTGTTAGATCTCCTTGCTGTTTCAAGTTGTTGTTTTTGTGAAAATTCGAAGAAGTCTTTTGAATTTGACATGAGAATGTTCTTAATAAGTGTAGTGTGCCTGGCGGTGGTTTTCAACAGAGCATCCACTCCGTCACCAGCACTTTTGCCGTGTACAGTAGCGGTAAATGTCCAACGAGCATCTAGACCAAAATCGGTTTTGTGATGGGCCAGATTGAATATGCTGAAATTATTTTTAAAATGGGCAGATGTTCCGTCACTAAACGGAAGAGGAGGGATAACGTGACACACAGATTTAAACAAGAATAAGATTTACCTAACATAGTTCACCTTTTCTATTAATGGAAAGTTTTTCTTTATAAATTCAGCGAGAATTTTTTGTGCACAATGCACAAATGCTGTCGTATGTTCCATATAGTTGCTGATGATTGCTAAATTTCGCTGTTCATTACCGATGGTAAGACGTATTGTAAATAAAGTGACTTGATGTTGGCTAAAAAATCTTTGTTGAACTTCGCGCTGATGTATCAATGCATAGTTCATTGAGAAATCAACCTGTGCCACAGCAAACGTATCATTTGAATCAGTGCAAACTATTTGATTGATCAAATCCTTCCTGTTGATCTTGTGCCTTGCTGACGCGAAAATTACGCCAGAGTGCTTTCTATAGTGGCCATTACAAGTTTAAATCAATAAAAATACCGATATCGCAAACCTTCATTAGAAGGTCCATGTTCGCGTGAATAATGCAAATGCATATATCATGCGGCGTTGCAGTTTTTACGTCTCGTGGCTGTAGAGCATTGAAGGTAGATCTTGATACAGCTCCCAGACGACCTTCATTGAACACTTGGTACGCATCCAAGACAGTCATTTCTAAAAATCGAACTGCCACTGTTTCTCTATTTATTTCAATTGTGTCTTTAGAATTGTATGAGGTCCGACTGATACCATCTTCACGATAGAATTTGACCACATCGTCAATTGTTGAGTTAGATAAAGCACGATCGCTCCCTCGCAGGCATCGTCGGTAAGCTAGTACTCCATGTTTCTTCCGAAGAACGAGTGATCGTCGAGCATTATTTACTTTTGATTGAAGCCTGATAAATGAAAAGAGGCCTTACTGCCATTTAGTTGGACAAAATGCGCGAATATATAAGGAAAGAAGGATAGAATACGCGCCATTTTTCAATTTTTGTCGACCCCATTCTATGGGAGCAATTGTCATCAAACGAACTTATTCATTATCGTCATCCCTTGAACTTTCATCCTTGTTGCATTCCATCGATTGATAAGTCGTTATTTTCTCCGATTGAAAAGCATGGCATCTCGGACATAACCTGGGAATTCGATTCTGAGCCACATCATATTCAGAAATTATTAAAAATTTCGACAACTGTAATGACACAGCCATTATTCCTTTTGGCACACGTATGGATTTACGATGCTTTATCCGATGTTCACAAGACTTTTGTCTCGTCATTAAAATAGAATTTTGACACAAAAAAGATATACCAGCCGGCAATCAATGTGTTTATAATATCCAACGAATCATTCGTAATCTCATTTGTTTAAGTCACGCACGTGTAGTGAAACTTCACGTTTCAATCTACAGATATCTTTGTATGCGTATAAATTAAAAATCTATCGTTTGGAATCATACTGCTCTTTTCCATGGTGTTCTTTCAGTTTGGCGAAACAGCGTCATAATAAACCGTTTTAGTACTACGAGTGAAGTCATCAAGTCAACATAATTCCGAAAATATAGTTAAATAGAAGCAATTATTTTCTCCGAAGAAACGAAAATTTCTTCGAATTAATTCAGTACAATTTGCCCTGACGAAATATGACTCTTGTTATATTCACAGAAAATGACTCAGGACCAATGGTTACCAATATGACTGGTCTAATTATCATCAGAAAAAATGCTGTGGGTTTATTTGATACTTATAAATACCAAAAAACTCCGAAAAAAAGAGCTCTTGATAGAGTTCTAGGCGTTTTTCTCTCACTTTTTTCTCTATATAAAAATATACCTTACTTGTACCTAAAAAACGGTAAAAAGCTCGGAGGTTNTGTAGCCTTCATCAAGATTTCATAAAACCCTTTTTTAGTACATTCCACTTTTAGGTACTCTTTTAGGGTATATGACAGTTCCACAAACCCTTGGAGGGTTTGTTATACGTTGCACTTTCATAAACCCTTTGAGGATTGATGAAAAAGAAATAGTAAACCTTCAAAGGGTTTATTATTTTTATGAACGTGCAAGGGTTTATGAAAGTGCAACGTATAACAAACCCTCCAAGGGTTTGTGGAACTGTCATATACCCTAAAAGAGTACCTAAAAGTGGAATGTACTAAAAAAGGGTTTTATGAAATCTTGATGAAGGCTACATGATATTAATAAATCCTTTTGTAGAGTAGATTATCTCCCACTCTTCTTTTACAGTGATATGTTGTTATCGGAAACATCATCCTTTTGATTATTCTAGTTTTGGTGGCTAGGCTGGTGTCCTTGTTTTTGATGGGTTTATTCATGCTTACCATTGTATTCCTACCCACCAGAAGTCTTCTCTGTATTTCGTTACTGCAGTTACCATCAATGTTTATAACAGAGCCCAGAAAATGAATTCTTTGATTATTTCCATTTGATCATTGTCGATGTAAAGTTCTTGAATGGATCCGTTTGTCATCACGAAATTCTTTTTCATATTTAGTTTTACTCCAGTGGCTGCACTTTTTTTCACCTTTTGTATGAGGTATTGCAGATCATCGGCTGTTTCAGCTAGTATTGTAGTGTCATCTGCATAGCGTATATTGTTAATATTTCGACCACCTATTTTTATACCACTTGCTGTTTCATATATTTCAGATTTTCTCATTATATGCTCTGTGTATAAATTGAATAGATATGGTGACAGGATACAGCCTTGACGTACACCTTTTCCAATGTTGAACTAGTTGGTATTTCCATAGTCTGTATTTCACCGTTGCTTGTTGGTTGGTATATAAGTTCTTCATGAGAATGATCAAATGCTTTGGCACACCCATTTCCAATAGTACCGGCTAGAGCTTTTCGTGACCTACACAATCGAAAGCTTTACTATAGTTGATGAAACATAGGTAAAACTCTTCTTGGTATTCTCGAGCTTTTTTCATTAACTACCGTAGATTTGCTATTTGATCGCGTGTTCCTCGACCTTTTCTAAATCCTGCTTGCGTAACGGACAGTTCTCGTTCCGGAAAAGGCTCCAATCGTCGTTGTATAGTCTTCAACATGATCTTGCTGGCATGTGAGATCAGAGCTATTGTACGGTAATTTTAGCAGTGTTTAGCATTTCCACTCTTCGGTATGGGAATGAATATTGATGTTTTCCATATTTGCTGACATAGTTTTGTAAGTATTGTCACTGCCCCTTCTTTGATTGATTTGAAACATTCAATCGGAATGTCATCATGTCCAGGAGCTTTTCCACTTGCTAATGTTTCTAGGGCGAATTTAACTTCGCTTTCTAAGATGTTGGGTTCCAGTTCGTAGCCGTCGAGTTCAAGATCTCTCGTTCCATTAATTCATTTCCTGTATAACTGCTCGATGTATCGCTGCCATTCAGTTTTAATTTCGTCACCACTTGTTAAATTCGTATCACTATGATCGATCAGAATATCATCTCTTGGTGTAAATTGTCCACGAAGGTATTTTCTCTTCTTAAATAGATTCCTTGCCATACCTTTCTTGTTGTATTCTTATACTTTTCACATTCTTCGATGATTTGTTTTTGCTTGTCTATTCTCGCTGCGCGTTGAAAGTCGGCATTAAGTTTTGCGAGAGTTTGTCTGTTCTCATTTACTTTAGCTTCTCGTCTTTCTTTTGCGATTGCCAAGGTGCTTGACGATAACCAGTTATTTTTCTTTTTCCTTGGAACTGCCGGGATATTTCTTTGCATTTCGTCGTTTACTGTGCCACGTATTTCTTGCCATAATTCTTCAAGATCTTTGTAGACCAGATTGAGTGCATCGAATCTGTTTTTCTTCGATCTTGTACTTGTGCAGAATATTTTGCAGATCGAACTTTGCTGTTAGTGTTGGTTTGTAATATTGTTTGAGCATGGCTCGAAAATCTGCTACTAGGAGTTCGTGATCAGTGACGCGGTCAGCTCCTGGTCGTGTTTTGATTGATGTTATTGAGGCTTTCCATCGTCCGTTGTAGAGAATATAATCGATCTGATTTCGATGTTGGCCATTTGGTGTTGTCCATGTGTAATCGTCGTTTTGGTTGTTGAAAGCATATATTGGTGATGAGCATACGGTTTTCTTCAGAGAAAACAATCAATCTCTCCCCAGCTTCATTGCGTTTTCCCAAACCAAATTTTCCAACTATGCCAGGTCCCACCGTTTCTCCAACCTTTGCAATCCAGTGTCCAGTTATCAGGATGGCATCTTTTTTTGGTGTGTTGTCAAGTGTTTGTTGTAAATCCATGCAAAAACTATCGATTGTTGATTCATTTGCTTCCGTAGCTGGTGTGTAGATTTGTATTATTGTTAAATTTGTTGGTTGTTCTTGGAGTCGAATAGAGATTATTCTGCTATTTTTTGGGAAGTATCCGGTTACCGAATTTACGAGTTTCCTGTTTAATACGATGGCCACTCCGTCTATCCAGGTGTTTTGACTGCCAGAGTAATAGACTTCGTAGCTTCCAGATGTGAAATAACCATTTCCTGCCCATTTGAGTTCACTTATACCAAGAGTGCCTATTTTGATACGATCCGTTTCTAATTTGACTATTTCGAGCTTGCCTCAATTCATGCTTCTTACATTCCATATGCCGATTTTGTGCGTTTTCAAAAAGCTTTGGTCTTTCCGCCTGTATCTGTATTGCTCAGCCGTTGAACTTCCTTTCGGTTTCAATTCAGCAGCGTCATTATTCGCAGTGCTAGTTGTACGTGACCTTGGCTCTTCCCCAGCCAGAATTTAGGTGCCTTCCAACCTGGCGATCTCATCTTCAAGCGCCATAACTTGAAACGTCGTTGATTGTCATTGGATTTTCTTAGTAGATATACCGAAGTGGCTTACCATTGCCTTCTTCAGCGCAATCCGAGATTGCTTCATTGCGATCCACTATCGCTACTGCCCGATAGTTTCCGTATACGCGCATTAACCTTAAAGGTATCTTTAAGTTTCTCTCTCATACCACGCAAAGGTTGCACGTTCCGACTTCACGACAGGATTCATTGTATATCTTGTTAATTTAAATTTAAATCAACGGAATAATGATGCAGAATGAAGTAAATGCAGCCATTTGGAGGACACGTGTTGGAGAAAGAAAGAAGAGAACAGGTGCAATCGCTATGTTCATCTAGATGTGAGTGAAGAAAACTTTTTATTGAATGAAATACAACCCATTTTTTTTACCATTCTCTATTAAGAATATCTTCATAAGCGCACTTATTTAGCTATTTATTTTGCATGCTATCAGTTAAAAATCATGTGATTAAATTTTTCTTTTTGTCTGAGTATCAGTTATAGCAGCCATTAAGATTTGATGCGTTATAACGTTTTCCGAGAAATGTAGATTTGCAAGTTTCTACTTGGAAATTTAGAAATTTCTCTATACGGACTTTATGGAAACTACCGAAGTTCATGAGGTAGACCGAATTTATTATATCCCTTCAGACGCTCATAGCTATAGCAATAAAACATGAGTAGAAGTTATTGTTACGAAAAAAATGACTGAAAAGAAACCCTCATCACCTTTCGCCGCACCCTCACTGGAAGTTTTGTGTGTGCTGTTTAGAATATCCACTTCGACTATGAAGAGTTGTTTTGGAACACGGTTTTTGGATTTCTCGGTAATTCATCTTACATCCAAATAGATGCAATTTCCGGGCAAACGCTATATCGCATCATATGGCCATGAATGTATAAGTTATGATGATTTTCGATTAAACGGATGTCTGCTCTGATGAGAATACTGCTTTGTTTATTTCTTCCTCTGGAATAGCACCGCACTGAAAAAATTGTGTGTAGAGTAATAAACCCTGCAAAAGGATCTATCACACTGATGAACCATTTGACATACGTTTTTTTTTCAAATTTCTAGCTGAAAAGTTTTTTTCAGGGGGTACCCAGGTCGATCATTTCGGCGACTGGATCCTTTGAAATTTGAGTCGGATCCAGTACAGCTCTTCTCGATTCCGGTCGGAATTTCACAGGAAATATCCGATCAGTTCCTGACCGTTTCCAGCTGGAATCCGGCGGCAAGGAAATGGTCGGAAAATGAACCTAACTGGCCGGAACCGACCGTATCATAATAACCTGGGGTGGGCAGTTGCCCTCCCCCCCTGGCCTGCCAATACGTTACTATCATATTAAAGTCGTTTATCGTGTGTCCTATATTTATATTTCTATGAATATATGTTTGATAGTAAAATATTGTCGAAACCAATAATATAATATTTTTATTTTCAGATAGAATAATCCGTGCAGTTTTTTGTATAAAAGGAAATAAAAACAAATCAAGCAATGAAAACAATTTCAAATCCTAAATTTCGATCGGACACGAAACAAATACTTCGTCTATGTTTTCCATATATATTTAGTTATGTTCTCGAACTATTATTGCTACCAGCCATTTCGAATGTTTTCATGGGATGGATTGGTCAACAGGAATTTAATGCATGTGCATTAGGACGAATTCTCTATTTATTATTTGCATATTCTTGTCATTTTGGATTAACATATGCTTGTGATACGCTATTAAGTCAAGCTTATGGCGGAAACAAACGGCAAATGGATATTATAATTCAACGAGCTTTTTTACTTGGAGCTTTTGCTGTTATGTTTGCCTGGATATTTCTTGTCAACATTCAATATTTTACACGATTTATCGGAAAAGATCAACAATCAATTCAATTGATTAATCGATATTTGTTATTTTCAATAATTATGGTTCCATTCGAAGCATTTTCAATACTTATGCAAAAATTTGTTATCAATCATGGTGTTACGTGGCCATTATTAGCCATAAATAGTATTGGAAATGTTGTTAATGTTGTAGCTCATTGTTTATTATTATTTGTATTCAAGTTTGGCGTTGCAGCACCACCAATCGCTTTCGCTTTTGCTTATTTGACAATAGGTTTATCATGCATTATCTATCTTCGACTAACATCTTTATCAAAAGAAACATGGCAATCATGGAGACGGGACTGTTTGCAAGATTGGTCAACATATATGAGATTAGGTGTTCCCGGAGTAATCATAAGTTTTCTTCAGACTCTTGTCTATGGTGGTGCTATCCTATTGGCAACTGTATTCAATAAAGATGCTATAACATCACAAAATGTTGTTTTTCATGTTGATTTTTGTATTTTTCTTATTACACTCGCATTTGCTGTTAGTGCAACTATTGTTTTGGGACGATGTCTTGGGGCTAATTCATATGAAAATGCTATACAAGTTAAAAATACGATTTATATCATTGTTTGGATTCCAATTAGTTTAACAATTCTATGTAGTTTACTTGTTATCTACTGGATTCCATATGTATTTCACACACCTGAATCAGCTCGTAGTTCAACTCGTTATTTATTACTAATTGTAATTATTTTCTGTGCATTTGATTTCTATCATTTATCGCAAGCAAGTATATTGCGTGCCTGTGGAAGACAATATTTTGATGCTATAGTTTCATTTTCATCGTACTTTTTCGTGGGTATCCCGATGGGAGTTCTTTTTATATTTGTTTTACATTTAAATATGGCTGGTTATTGGTTTGCTATAATCTCGAGTTTAATCGTGACGAATATTGTATTTTATATATATATTCGAAAGATTAATTGGATTGAACAAGCAGAAAGAGCACAGGTCAATATTTTGTCGAAGAAAGAAGCTGTTCCGGAACGAACATCCTTATTATCAGACAATGCTATGAAAAATGAACTGCCAATATGGAATCTATTGAAGAAAAAGTTGTGTGTGTTTTTTTTACTTTTCCTACTATTTGTATTTTGTTTGGTTTTTCGTTTGAAGTATGAAGATGTCTTTTAATATACGTAAATATTCAAATTAGTTTTAGTTGATTAATTCATTTAAAAATAATTAAATTCAATCAAATTCAACCATAAAAAGCAATATAAAACATATTCAGTTATATATGGGTGAATCCATGAGGACCCGTCCAGTTTTTTGGAAAGATTTTTCTTTCGACCTTTTTCGCTTCAATAAGCCGGTATGCATAAAAAAACACTTTTGATGAAAAAAAATTGGGTCCTATCTGCGAAAACCCTCGAGTTTTTTAGCGTTTTTTAGGCACAAGTACGGTATATTTTTATATAGAGAAAAAACGATAGAAAAACGCCTAGAACTCTATCAAGAGCTCTTTTTTTCGGAGTTTTTTGGTATTCATGAATATCAAATAAGTCCACAGAATTTTTTTCTGATGATAACTAGACCAGTCGTATTGGCAACCATAAGTTCTGAGCCATTTTCTGTGAATATAACAACAATCATATTTTGTCAGTACAAATCGTATTGAATTAATTCGAAGAAATTTTCCTTTCTTTTCTTGGTGGAGCTATGAAAAGTGGATAACATTAAATTTCATGCCAGAATTCATCCGGATTGATCAACCCTTATACGAAAGAAATCGAGTATAATGAGCAAGAGAGCTGTCGAATCTTTCTGAATGCTAAGTATCAAGGTCAAGACTGATTGTAAAAACGTTGATTGATAAATGAAAAATAAAAGGAGTTATATTGGAACGTAAACGTCTTTGTCTGCGTTGATCGAGACGTCACACTATACTGAATCGTTGAACGGCTAATGGGTTTGAATTCATGTGTACTACGAATGCCTTGTATTGTACCTAAATCAATATAGACATACGAGAATAGAGCTGAAACTCTTTCTTACCTGCTAATCGAAGTTTTTCGCTTCTAATTTTCAAACAGTTCTTCTTAACCTCTTCTACTTCATCCGATTCTAGATAGAAGACACGAACACCAGGAGTATCTTTGTTAGATCTCCTTGCTGTTTCAAGTTGTTGTCTTTGTGAAAATTCGAAGAAGTCGTTCGCATTTGACATGAGAATGTTCTTGGAAAGTGTAGCATGCCTGACGGTGGATTTCAATACAGCACCAACTCCGTTACCAGCACTTTTGCCGTGTGCAGTAGCGATAAATGTCCAACAAGCATATAAACCAAAATTGGTTTTGTGATGAGTCAGGTTGAATATGCTGAAATTATTTTTAAAATTGGCAGATGCTTCATCACTAAACGAAAGAGAAGGGATAACGTAACACACAGATTTAAACAAGAATAAGATTTACCTCACATAATTCACCTTTTTTTATTAATGGAAAGTTTTCTTGATAAATTCACCGAGAATTTTTTGTGCACAGTGCACAAATGCTGTTGTATGTTCCATATACGTAGTTGCTGATGATTGCTAAATTTCGCTGTTCATTACCGATGGTAAGATGTATTGTAAATAAAGTGACTTGATGTTGGCTAAAAAATCCTTGCTGAATTTCGCGCTGATGTGTCAATGCATAGTTTAATATGCGTATGTAGCAAGAATAAAGACCATCTTTCTTCGATTTCAGTTGGCAGAGGATCTACTGAGCCATGCATTTGTTGAAGATCGAACTTATTGTTGACCTTTTTCCACAGAGTCCATGAGCATTCATCATCCAAACCCATCATACTGTCACCAGTGGGAACATCGATGATGTTCTTATTCGAACAATCACGGCATTGACCATTAAAGCACTTTTCATTCGAATCAGTGCAAACTATTTGATTGATCAGATCCTTCATATTGATCTTTTTGCTTGCTAATGTGGAAATTACGCCAGAGTGCTTTCTGTAGTGGTCATTCCAAGCCTGTAATGAAATCATTACAAGTCTAAACCAACAAAAGTACCCATATCACAAACTTTTATTAGAAAATCCATGTTCTCGTGAATAATACAAATGTATATATCATACGGCGTTGCAGTTTTTACCTCTCGTGCCCGTAGAGCATTGAAGGTAGATCTTGACACAGCTCCAGGATGACGTTCGTTGAATATTTGGTACGCATCCAAGACAGTCATTTCTAGAAATCGAACTGCTACTGATTCTTCATTGATTTTAATTGTGCCTTTGGAATTGAATGAGGTCCGACTGATACCAACTTCACGATAGAATTTGACCACATCGTCAATTGTTGAGTCAGATAAAGCACGATTGCTTCCTCGCAGGCATTGTGGGTAAGCTAGTACTCCACGTTTCTTCCGAAGGACGAGTGATCGTCGAGCATGATTTACTTTTGATTGAAACCTGATAAATGAAAAAGAGGCCTTAGTGCCATTTAGTTGGACAAAATGGGCGAATATAGAACGAAAGAAGAAAAATGAATATGTTTAATTATCTGTAATGTGTATAGAAAACGCGATTGAGATTTTTCCGCGGTGGCGAGGTTTTTCTAGTAGATTAGATGGCGGATGAACTGGGATTGATGACCAAGAGTAGTAGATATGTTAAAATAAGAGGAGGAGAAGCACACTGATTCGAAGAGAAACGTTTATGGTCGAAAATGAGTAAAAAAGGAAGTATAAAATATGATGTCAATAGTGAAGAAATGAGGCAGCCTGTATGTGATATCCTGTTTTCTCTTGTTGACAATGAATTTTTTATTTAGTTGTCATGCTGCATTCTTTATGATACATGTTGTTGGGAAGAGCAAGATTGTATACTTCAGTACATTAAATCACTCAATCTATAAATTTATTTAACAATATGTAATTTTTTTCGTTCCAGATCAAATGGAAGAAAATGGAAAAATTTAAAGGATATAAGATTAAAGGGAGTTAAGGGAGCTAAGGAAATTGAAATACTATAGAGATTAGAACGCATGACAAGCGTAACAAATTTAAGTTACCAAAGGGTGTAAGGGTAAAGAAGTCTCAATACTTCAAAAGGCAGCTAAATGATAGAAAACTTACACCAGGATAACTTTAATTTCTTGTGGACCTATGGAATGAGTGGTGTAGCTACATTTTTACACTCATACACAGACCCCCTCATTACTTGATAAATTGATTCTGAAATTTTTATTTTTTAAACTGAAGCGAATAATGAGCGTATAATTATGAGATTACTGGTAGTAAGGCAAAATATCGTCCGGCACACCGATCCTAACTATTGTGCCTTTGTCCAACACGATAAGATAATCACTCTTAAGTACTGTATGGAGTCGATGGGCAATTGTTAAAATAGTTCGATCTTGTAATTGGTTAGCGATCGCTGCTTGAAGTAGTGCCTCTGTTCTTAAATCAACATTGGCTGTTGCCTCGTCGACCAACAAAATTCTGCTCTGCTTGAGAATAGCTCTAGCGACACAGATCAATTGACACTGGCCTGCACTAAGGTTTGTACCTCCTACAGCAATGGATAATCCGAGGCCGGCCGGATGATTCGATACCATCGGTTTAAGTTGAACAGCTTCGAGTGACATCCAACATTGTTCATCAGAATACTGACTGCATGGATCGAGATTGTATCGAAGAGTACCTGAAAACAATACAGGCTGTTGTGGAATCACAGAAAGTTTGGAACGAAGATGGCTTAGTGCAACACGACTTATGTCAATATCATCAATAAGAATTTCGCCATTGACACATGATCGATTAACAAGTCGAAAAAGACTTTGCAGGAAGGATGATTTTCCGGCGCCTATATATGGAGACCAATAGAAAATCATGAATAAAAAATTTTAATTGTGAGTTTTATACACACCGGTACGACCAATGATGCCGATCTTCTTATTGGACTCAATATACACATTTATGTTTTTGAGTACGGGTTCAAGATATGGCCGATAACGTAAAGAATAATTTCGATAGTCAATTGCTCCACGACTTGGCCAATCCTCTGGTGTTTCTATAAGTTGTTTACGGTCACTTTCATCTTCCTCAGGTGGCAACTGTGCATATTCATCGATACGTTCCGCACTTGTCGTACAGTTTGCGGCTTCCATCAGTTGTCGAATACTCCACTGAAACGATGTCGTCATCTGCATACAATACATTAAGCTTATAGCCACTCCTGACGGAATCAATATTTTACGAAATGTGACCGACAAAACGGCAGTAACTAATAGAAATAGTACACTCATGAAATCGAGTCGTGAAGCAAACCAGTGAGAGGCACCTAGCATAGTCATGTATGCCCGTGTATTGGCATTTATTTTGCCCACAAATAACTGTGTAAAATCATTTTCAACTTTGAATGATCGAATGGTGGTCAAGCCACTCAGTGTTGATGCGAATAGTGTGTAAATAGGACTGCGTGTTACGCTTTCGAGTCGTTTGATTTGAAGGCTAGTTCGCAAGTAATAATAACATAGCAATATAAATGCAGGCATCAATATAATGAGTAGTAGCAAGATCCATGGATTGATGAAGCTAATAGTGATCATTAAGCCCACTGTCATCAGTAGCGCTTGTAAACCATCGAATAGTGTTATTGGCAATAATTCATCGGTCACTTGTTGATCTTTACTCGCTCGATTAAGGATGCGTCCGGTTGGATTACTTTCAAAGAAATGCATTGACGTATACAACAGGCCGTTGAGCATGCTATTATGTAGATTGTTTGAGCCATTCAGGATCAGATAAAAGAAATAATTTGAACGCAGTATAGATACGATTAATGTACCCAATGCTAAGACAAGAAATATAGGGAGAAACTCTGATAGACGATGATGAGCCACATACGATGGATACAGACAGAGCCATAAGTTAGCAGCATCATAAATGATTTCGCCAAACACGAGTAAAGCAACAAGTAGAATGACACCAAACCATTTCAAAGGGGATCCAGCAAACAATCTGCACCATACAGACCAGCTACTAAGCTTACTTGCTGACGTTTCATCAGTAATAATTGATTGAGTATCAGTAGTCCATTGTTTGTTAATATCCAGCATGCTAACTGATATCGGATCTGTTTTATTCGATGTATCATCTACTTGACTAACAGATTCAGGTTTAAAATTTAACTCATTTAAACGGTTTGATGCTTGAATATGGCCATGTGAAAGACAAATTATTTGTTGTGAATTGATCAAGAATTGCGTCTGATGTGTGACCAACAAACGAGTTTTCTTGCTCAAAAGTCCGTCAGAACCAATGCATTGATCGTAGATTTTTTGAGCAACTCTCGAATCGACAGCTGCCAGTGGGTCATCAAGAAGATAAATATCCGCATCCACATATAAAGCACGAGCTAGTGATATACGCGCTTTTTGTCCTCCACTCAAATTGATACCTTTCTCGCCAATTATTATCAAATCGCCACACGGTCCTAATAAGCTCAAATCAACGTCGAGACAACATCCTTGTAATACATTCGAATAACGTCGTTCGTCAAATGGCTTGCCAAAAAGAATATTAGCACGAAGAGTGTCGGGCAATATCCATGAAGATTGAGAGGCATACGAGAACGAGCTGCCATTCACATTTGCGTGACCATTGATCAGAGTCAGCTCACCGAGAATGGCTGCGAGAAATGATGATTTACCAGAACCAACAGGTCCCGTGATACCTACTAATGTGCCCGGCTTAATATTAATATTGAGTGACGATAGACATGTATTATGATCATGCCATGCGAATGATGCATCCCGCATTAAAATTGCTCCTTTGTGTTGAATTTCGCGATCAGGATGAGCCATAGAGATTGTTTCCTGCTTTCGTACCGTTCCTAGACGCATAAATTTGTCGAAACGCTTGCCTGCGATACGAATATCGCTCAGCCTCTCAATAGCCTTTGGTAGAAAATTAGCAAGTGGTAGTCGTATTTGATTATAATATGCAAGTGCCGTAAAAATATCAGCTATTTGGGCACTATTCAACAAGTACGAGTAGAGAATCGCCTAAATAGAGACACGGATTACAAAGCATACAAGTTCACTGCATTCGTACGTACAGTATTGACTTTGCCTGAGTTAGGCAATAACTAAATAGATGATAAGTAAAAATAAATGAAGAAGCATGACTGTCTGTGGTATTCAAGTTGATATGCAAGGTGCACGCACAGCAAAATGAAAGTAATTTTTTTTCAACTTTCACACACCATTCGATAGAAAATTTCACGGTGGTCGAAAATATGCGTGTGTCTTGCTTTTTTAAAGCCCCTTTTCTGATCAAAAAATTGAAGACAATTGGTGCATATTAGAAAGCTTTCAGCGCAATCCCTAACGGGGTTAAAAAATGTGAAACACGATCCACCTGGAGAAACTTTAAGCATATATACTGGTCAATTTATTTTGCAGTCTGCATTCCTATTTATTTAAACTTATGCTGTTGAAAATAACATATGATTGCCAATAGTGATGTCCGCTGCTTTTTAAGAACTTTTTGCTTCATCAGTTACAAATATGTGATGCTTCTTACTGCGCTTCCATTAACCGATCACGATCTGTGACGCGATTTACGCGCGTCAGTGTAACGAAGTTGAGAACGGATCTGTCTGTGAGACAATGACACACAGTTTATTTGGATTTTTCCTAACAAGCTCTCACTCTTCATTTTTTAGATGCACGTCTTTACAGAAAACAGTGAATTACGGTCAAGTATAGTAACAAATCCATGACGGACGGGTTATAGGCTACATACGTGCCAAAAGGCAGGTGGCAACAATAAGTCCCGTTAGACTCCGTAATGATCTACGGGATAAGGATTAGCGGGCGGAAAATCCCTGTCTTCCAAAACTCTTTAACATCTTTCTGCGAGTCCTGTGTTGCAAAAAGAATGGAACGGTTAGCTTAATAGCAAATACGTCCGCTGTAGATGTTTTT